>RXPK01000215.1:468937-595369 GCA_004143645.1 Protaetia brevitarsis
TCTCGAAAATAGTTAAAACACATTTACTTCGTTTTTTAAAATAGAACACTAATATACAGGGTGATCCAATAGTGTGGCAAAGTAACATAACACCCTTTCTGTAGAACATCCAACAAAATATTATATACAATAATTGATCGGAAGGGCTTTAGTTTAAAATTATCTGACGATATACAGAGTGTTCAGTAGAAGAGTAGCGCTAAACGACTCAATTTTTTTATTTATTTTTAAAGATTTAAATATTGCATTTGGAGCAGGTTTACGAATATAAAATGTTTTTTTTTTTATTTTCGATTGCTGGGTTGCCAAATTATTGAGGAAAACGTTTAAATTAAGAAATGACGCTGTCCCTATAATAAAATGGGATTATAATCTACAGCGTGTTTTTTTTTATAGAAGGACAAATGTATTAACGTTTAAGTGTCATTTACTTCTGTTTTTTGTTTTTAAATGGAATACTTGTATTCCTTGTGTTAACATGATATTTTACTTAAAGCTAATACTTTATGACGTTTTCGAAATCAAGGACCAATTATTACTGAATTATTTATGATATTTATTAATAGGCTTTGGATAAAAATGACATTTTTGCTTCATTCTGTAATAAGAATAAAGCCTTCAAATGTTTCAAGTTTCAAATCCTTTAAATTTTACTTTTCTTCCCAATTAAAAAATTATAAAGTTAATTAATATTTGTCCTTTTACGCAATATCTTAAGGAATCAATTTTCTTTAATAAAAACTCCCATTTTGGCGTCTTCTAAATCTTCCTACATCAACCTATCGTTGATTTCAACAATCGCAAAAATAATTGAATGGTCTCGGCTAATCACAGCATCTTCTAAAATACAATACTGTCACCGCATCGCTCTAGCAGCTGTTATTTATAAAAGCACTTATAAATAACCCTCAAACGATTCCCAACTTTTTTGTTTTGTTTGTACGTTTGCTAAATGAGTATCTTGTGTCTGTCCGCCAAGTCATTCTTAGTTAATCATATAATGACGGTGACAAACATTTATTTGATTGGAAACGGCCTGATAACGTATTTTATCGTTTATTTGTTTTGAACTTACATCACAAACTCCCAATGTTAATCAAAGAGGTGTGTTCATGATTGTATTGAGTTTATGTTTAATATTATCCGAAATCATTTATATAAATAAATATCAGGGCTTATTTATGTATCATTAATTATGTTCGTTATTATGTCTCATTTCTTTATTAATTTTTTTTTGTTTCAAAGGAATACAAATGCGTTTTCGTTCAAAATTTTATACTATTTTGGATATTTTTAGAATAATATCGCATTGAGTGTCAAGAAATACAAGCGGCTGTTATCTAAATTTCTTATTTTATCATTTTACAACCATTTTGTTGCTGTCTTCTTTATACAGGGTGTATCAGATATAGAGGTAAATATAATAATATGTACCAGCTGTAATCATATACAATCAAAAAGTCTTAATGTACAGGGGGTCTATCTGTAAGCATTAACGAGAACGAGAAAATATTTTATAAATGCCGTAGGCTAGAGCCGCACCTGTGCCCAACCTAAATGCTGTCCCGAGTATACCCCCACATACCACTATCATTCAGCCATTACCGCTGTTAGTTTTGTGTGGATCGCCGCTTGGAGTGCAAACCACTTCGAACATTTTATTTAAATTCTTCCCGTCTCGAAAAAACGATCCTTTTCAGGACCATCACGATTTCATATAAAGAAAATCGAAGCTTGATCCATCGGCAAAAGCGCGGGAATGTATAGATTCATTTTCGCGCGACATCATAGTAAAAAGGCGTGTTTGCAAATTTTCTGTATCTACATTTATTTCTGTGTAATTCGATTCAATTCATTTTGCGTTATTTGACTAAATAAATCCAAAAGAAATAACTCAGATTCATGTGGTACCATTTATTAACAACTAACTCTCAATTCGACAAAGCAAAAGAAAAATATTTACGTTTTTTGTAACTACTGAAGTCGCATATCCGGTGAAACTCGAACGTCTTATCAGGATATTAAAAATAATACTTTGTAGACTTACGTAGAATGCTCTTAACAAATAAGGAATGTTTATTTTATAAAAAGAAGAAATTTAAAATGCTTCAGTTTTGCTATTTTTACAAGGGCCTTTATTTATTCAGAATGACGTTAAATGAACTTCCGGCATACCATTAAGAATAATACTAAACGAGTGCAATGTATTTATACATAATACCACGTTTAGCGGGTGCTTAACATGACGTTTCCTTGCATCAGGCCCGGGCTAAAGAATTTTTGGCTCTAAATTTTACTTTTTTTTTCTTTAATGATGAAATCCGGTTTTGGTGGGTTTGTGCTTTATATGTTGTGCAGTTAACACCCAAGCAAAATTTACTTTTTTATTTGATACACCCTGTATAAACTAAGACTTTGGTTTAAAATGCTGTTTTTTATAAAACCAAATATAAAACTTGACGATATATAAATATCTTTTGTTTTAAATAAATCACTCTGCATACAAAAACGAATGAATATATATTTTTTAATATACAGGCTGATCATCAATGTATCCCATATACTTGGTATATGAATTCAATGGCTAATTTTAAGCTAAAATGATTCTATTCACTTTTTCAGAATTCCTAAAGGTTCTTGAAATATCGTGGTTTGAAACTGAAATAAATTATAAAAATATGGTTTATTTTAATAAAAGCTTAATACAATTATTAAAACTGCTTAATGACTCCCGCCTTGGGCCATTCATAACTCAATCTTCCTAATATGAGTTTGTGTTTGACCTGCTTCCATTGTCTGTTGAATTGCTTAAATACGACGTTTCGGCGGTATTTCACTGTACGTCATCAAGGTAGCCCTCATAAAGATTGTGTTTTGCCGATTCCATAATTGGCGACGGAAATGCATTCATTTTTGGAGATAAATTGCCTATGCGTTTGTTGTACACAATGTTGTACAATACAGAACAAACACAGTGTACACATTACAGTACATTTGAAGAGGAATGCCCTCAAATAGTACAGCTAGTTCGTTCTTCGAAAAAGCGCCGATACACTTCGCTGTTCTAATTTAAATTTTCGTCGACGATGTGTGGTCCAATAACTTTATTATTATTAATTGTTCCAGCCCAAAGGTTTAGGAGGAATCTTCTTTGTAAATAGGTTTCGCAAACAGCATGAGTGTTTTCGATTGCACCCATATTTATCGTGGAAATCATTGATCCAATCTCTTGTAAATATAACTTCGTCCTTAAAAGAGTATCCAGATTATTGGTCCACCATTCACAAAAGACAAAGTATTAGTGAGTGTCGTGCCTTCAACTTTTTAGCTATAGCAACCAACTTTCTTTCTTTTTTTGTTTATTAAATGTCCACCTTATCTTTTTCCCCAACATTCTGAATGAGGGTTTATGATTTATGGAGTTATTTGCACTGCATGAGTCAATGCAGAACCCTCTTTTGAAATGTAAATAAAAATTACTTCATAGAAGAAAGTTTGCAGTAGTAGTAATTAAAAATTAATAACAGATAAACTATAATTATACAACAGCCTGAGGTAACCGGGTTCCTGAAGATCGTGTTCAAGTCTCGTCCATTAACCATAGATATAAATACTCTAACCAAGTTCATATAGAAGCGAAATAATTTAAACAGTTATTGACAGATATCACTTGCATGTTCAAATTCAGGTTGGAGCCAAACCAAACTACATTTTATCTGACAGCGCCATCTACCTAGGAGAAGTTGTGCCAATATATACAATGTGTTCCCTGATAGATTGAACAATAAGGAAAAAAAATATGTCGAACTTAACGCAAAAATGTCATTCTTTATAAAATTGTTTAATTGCCTTAAAATCGCCAATTCTGAAACAAAAATCTAAATATTTGTTTTTAGCAGCTGAGAAAATAACAAAAACATGCTTGAGTTTAAGAAAAAAACCTTTTATTTTATTCAACGTTGTATCCTTCAACCTCTACACACTTTTCAGCTCTTTCATGTACATTTTTTTAATAAACATTGTTGGGTGAGTAGAGTATATGGATCGATGATTTTTCCATACATGAAACCACACCACACGTTAATAAAACTAAGATTTTCTCCCGGACAAAATCTACATTGGTTCTAAATGTCGCTTCATCAGAGAAAATATATTTTTTTGCAGAAATTTCGATTTACAGATTAATTTTCTCCTACCCATAAGCAAAAGTTTAAACGCAAAGCATATGTAACTGGGCAGCCCTTTTTCGTAAGATAATTTTGGATTTGTTTCTACAGAATCCAGAGCCAATATTGTGGCAGTATCTTCTTCTACGAATATCCTTTTTGTTTTCTTCTTGTCATGTATGTTACCTGTCCTTTCAAATTTTTTCCACCAAATATCGTAAATCATTAACGCATGCTTCAACATTAGGACACTTCTGCTGCAAAGTTATAAGAAGCCCCACCAGTTCCATTACATTGAATGAGATAAACTCTCGGTTATAAAGTTAGCATTGCTTTTAAGTAAGGCTCAAAGTATTTTTTTACAAATGCGTAATGACATTGACAAATATCACGTAACTTGATTTATCTACTTACAGTTATTTGCACCAGTTTTGGCTAATAATAAACTTAGTTAAGTAGAGGTTCAGCTTAAGGTGAATATGTTTTGTACCGTCGAAACTAGGAATAAAGCTTAGCTAAGTATTGAAAACGGATGGCAACAGTGTCAGACAGTGTGAAAGTGACTTGTAACTTGTAAGTTTTTGACAGAAACACACAGAAAGAAGGAGAATGTTGACTTTTAATTCTTGATACGAGTTTTCGAGTTTTGATTATTGTTGTCAGGTCAGTCTCAGGAATATTAACAGCTGATTCATAAAAGCAACACTATTATTGCTGAAAATTTGTTGTTTAATTAGATAAAACATAATAAACTGTATGCATTCGTGGTCA
Source organism: Protaetia brevitarsis (assembly GCA_004143645.1). Lineage (NCBI taxonomy): Eukaryota > Metazoa > Arthropoda > Insecta > Coleoptera > Scarabaeidae > Protaetia > Protaetia brevitarsis. The sequence goes on from RXPK01000215.1 coordinate 473,875, forward strand.
TAGGAATGGTTATTTCATCTTAGGTTACATGGTAAACTTAATATTATTTTTTATACCTACTCACACATCAAGGATATTCAATTTCAGCTTCAATCAGGTTTAGTATAAATAATGTTGTACATTTGGTTACCCTAAATCGCCGAAAAAATTTAAGTTCGTCAAACGTATGAAAATATTCTGCCCTTTCATTTACTTGTCTAGGTATACCACAAAAAATATATTTAACTCATCCAATTCATCATCATCTTCAAACATTATGTTATTTATTAAGATATTACGTGACCATTTTATTTCATAAATGTACAAATAATAAATATCCCCACAACAATAAATAAAACACCGTAATACAACAAATAAAAGTCTTCTTTCACTTGCCGCAATACTTGTCATTTGAAACCAAAAGTGAGGTTAACTAGTCCTTAGACAGTGGTGCAAAACGAAATCATAGTTTAGGATCTACTTAAGTCTTAAGTAAAGCTTAAAGTTTAAGTATAACCGGTGCAAATAGCCATTAGATTATCAGTTATCATGGAAAACAACAGGAAAATAACCAAAAAACATGAAACTTAGAAACCTTTTTACTTAAATCTTAGTGTGTTTTTGTAATTTTCTCAGCTGCTAAAAAGGATATTTAGATTTTTCTTTCAGAATTGGTGATTTTGGGATGAGCAAAAGATTTTATAAAGAGCGACATTTTGCGTTAAGTTCCAAATATGCTTTTCCCCTCTTGTTCAATCCATCCGGGGACACACTGTGTATAAAATGCGTAAAGCAGATAGCATTGTAATGTAGCATTTTTAGATATACTATGTATATAAGTTCGTTTAATACTAATATAAAGCCTTGACTTATAATTGCATAAAGATTTTTGTGAAACAGTGCTATCTCTTGGCGAATATGTTTTTGAGTTTGAACAATGGTACTTATTCTCGCTAGATATCCAGGGTTCCCCCACCACTTTTGGATGTAGGAACGCTAGTGATATCTAGATTCTACATCGAAAATCTTGGATACTTTTAAGCGCAACACATTTCCCGTAAACTTGCTCAGTCAGCTCAATGTACTTGTGTCTATACTTACTGGTCTCAGCGATATTTATCTAAGCGCTTCTAAGGAACCTGACAAGCACATAAATAAAAATGGGAAATTAATTAAGAAACGGTTAATAATGACATTTTTTTAACACAGTTATAAGTACATTGTCTTACATTTTGCCACTTTGTAGATGAAAATAGAAAGATATAAAGAATAACACATTGCTTCTAATAATAATAATAATTAATATTAAAGATCTATTAAAAAAACGTATACATTATGTGGTATCATCCTATTTAATTTGATTGCTAATAATGCCATCAAAATCTGCCCAGCTTGCATGATTATTAAGGGAAAAGCGTAGAAAATAAATTATATTTTTATCATTTACGTAATGTTATACAGGGTCAACCAAAAAAATAAAAAATAACCTAAATATTTTCACAATTATTATTAGAGAAAATAAATTATATTTTTAACATTTACGTAATGTTATACAGGGTCAACCAAAAAAAAAGAAACTAATCTAAATATTTTCACAATTATTATTAGAGAAAATAAATTATATTTTTAACATTTACGTTTATGTTATACAGGGTCAACCAAAAAAAACTAACCTAAATATTTTCACAATTATTATTGAACATTGAGATTGTAGAATTAATTTGTTTGTTTGATCAAGTTTCACAAGATATTTGTTCCTTCCAAAACTCTTTTCTGTTATTATATTTAATATTGCTTTGTCGGGAAATGACAAATCGGCAGTTATTAATGTTATTTTTTTTGTTTTTTTAATGTTGACATTTTTGTGTTATGTAATTGACAATTACGCTTTTCTCTTTTATTTCGTCCGCTAACCTTTCACGTATTGCCGCTTTTACCCCATTCGCTTATTTGAAACACATCAAAGCCCCCTCCTCCAGCTCCTTCCTCCCGGGATGCATCTGTCAAATTGCAAAGCGAGCCCTCTGTCGACAGAGTCGGGCGCCCATCTCGGCCAAACTGGTCGCGAACATGCTCTCCGTGGCCGGCGCCGATCACATCATCACCATGGACCTGCACGCCTCCCAGATCCAAGGCTTCTTCGACATACCCGTGGACAATCTCTACGCGGAGCCGGCCGTCCTCAAATGGATCAAGGAGAACATCGTCGAGTGGAGGAACAGCATAATCGTATCCCCGGACGCGGGCGGAGCCAAGAGGGTCACCTCCATTGCCGACAGGTTGAACGTGGAGTTCGCCCTGATCCACAAGGAGCGCAAGAAGGCCAACGAGGTGGCGTCGATGGTGCTGGTCGGTGATGTGAAGGATAGGGTGGCGATTCTGGTCGACGACATGGCGGACACTTGCGGCACGATATGCCACGCGGCGGAGAAGTTGATGGAGGCGGGCGCCACGAAGGTCTACGCCATATTGACGCACGGAATCTTCTCCGGACCGGCCATATCTAGGATCAATAACGCTTGCTTCGAAGCCGTTGTGGTTACGAATACGATACCTCAGGATGGTCACATGAAGGAGTGTCCGAAAATACAGGTTTGTTATTTACTTTATAGAAACCAAAAAAAAAAATGTGTATAAGAAGAAAAACGTTCAATATGTTTTAAGACTACATGTTTCACCTTAAAAAAAAACCATCTTCAGGTCATAAAACGGCGTACTACGAAACCTAAAATTGAAAAGCCAAAATGGACATTCAAATAAAACACGTTAGACAAAAGAAACAAACGTAACAAAACAAATTAAAATGAAATATGAAACAGTGTCCACGGATACACAATCAAGACTTCAGTTAGTTCAGTTCAACTGTCTCTTTTGTCTACCATATTTCATTTGAATGTCCAATTCTGACTTTTTAGGTTTAGATATCGCACCTGAGTTGTTGGTTGGGCTATTTCCATCGTTTGTAGGATTTTGATAATCCGACGTTTCGGCAGTTCGTCTACTGTCGTCATCAGGGTATTCCTGAAGAGGGCTGTTTCTTGCCAAACTCATTATTTGCAATTAATTTGACAGATATGTGCGAGAACCATTCTTTTTTCTTAGTCCTGTGTGAGACTAGAGAGAAACTCGGTCTCGAAAATTCGAATATTTACTAATCTAACACTTAACTTAATCATTCAGCCAATCGGGGGCACAGATATTGCATCACGTTCTGCGCATATACAGTAGCGGACAAAAGTTAAGCAACTCTGCGAAATATGTGAGCTTACTGTGAATAGTCAAGTAATAAAAGGGGATCTGACGACTATAATATCAATTTTAACAGATCGTATCCTTACAAAGAGAAAAACACGTATTTGATGTTATATGCTTTAATTTAAATAATATATTTTTTTTTTCGTAGTAAATAACGTACAATTTATAAGTGACAAAAGTTAAGCAACTATATATTTCTTTCCAACCAAAAATAAATTCTAAACTTATTTATATAAATATTAATATTTTGTGGCATATCCCTTGTTTTTGATAACAGCTGCGCACCGTCGAGGCATAGATTCTATCAAATTTTGCAGAATTTGCAGATCAGTTTGTTGCCATTCCGTTGATAATGCCTCAAAAAGTTCAGCGGCGTTATTATACCTTTTGTTGTTTGCTAGTCTTCGCTTTACAATCTCCCACAAATTCTCAATAGGGTTGAGATCTGGAGATTGACTTGGCCAAGAAATAACTTCTTGCTCAGTTAACCACTCCTTAACGACCCTAACAGTATGCTTAGGATCGTTATCGTGCTGAAAATGCCAACGAAGTGGCATATTCCATTCAGCAAATGGCAACATTATGCCTTCTAATATAATATTTCTATACATAAATCTATCCATAATGCCATTGATGCGATGTAGGGAGCCCATTCCACTACCAGAAAAGCACCCCCACACCATCACATTACCACCTCCATGCTTTACAGTTTTCTGACAATTCTGACCTTAGTGGCCACTGTACCTCTAACTTGATATCTTTGTATCATTCTGATACTATCGACTTGTGTTTTTTAAAATGTTTACTTAAAGTTGCTTGTGACACTCCTTTTTCGTATTGCTCAACGATTTTCAGTTTTAAATCCATTACTTTTCGTGGCATAGCCGCTTGGAATATTTACAAATTTGTCACGTACGTACTCAACCCTATCGCATACTAAAGAATGAATCAGCACACAAGCAGTTTATGATTAGAAAATGTAAGACTTCATATGAAATTAATAAACGTTGTAATATACAAAATGATATATCTCAATTACATTTTGATATCTCTTTTGATTATCTAAAAAGATACTATTTGTGTGGAGTTGCTTAACTTTTGTCCGCTACTATATCTGTAGCTTAAATATAGGTTGTGAGATAGCAATATCTGTCTCCCCGATTGGCTGAATGGTCAAGTGTTAGACTAGTAAATATTAGGAATTTCGAGACCGAGTTCGAATCTCACACAGGATAAAGAAAAAAATTGGTTCGCGGATATATTTGTCAAATTAATTGCAAATAATGAATTTGGCAAGAAACAGTCCTCTTCAGGGCTACACTGATGACGACAGTAGACGAACTGCCGAAATATCGGATCATCAAAATTCTACAAACGACGGAAATAGCCCAAACAACAACTCAAGTATTCATCCATCGTCAACAATCTCTCGTCATGATTTAGGTTTCGTACTACAACGTTTTTCCGACCTGAAGATTGCTTTTCTTAAGCCGAAACATGTAGTCTAGAAATATATCGAAAATTTTTGATGAATGTAAGGACGTGTTTCTTCTTATACACTTTTTTTTACATACCACATTCAGGGATTTCAACATACAACAAAAGAAAATGCCGAAGAATATTTTTTATGTAGCACCGGAGTAATACAAAGTAGTGTTTAGCACAAGGTAGCTCATCGAGGCTTCGATACGTTTCGCATACGTCACCAATGCTTCGTTACCAAACTCTCTAATAATGATGTTAACAGACAATATACGGTTTTTTATCTTTTTGTTTTAAATTAAAAAACTACATTTTGCCATTGTTCCATACAATACCCGACGTGATCTTATTTCCTATTGGTGCATCTGATAAGCACAAATAAAGTGCTGTAGACCCGTCCGTGTTTATATAAAAATAAATAAATAGCAATAAAAAGCAGTTTTGAATTGTTTTAGCAAGTGTTACTCACGCTAACCCGTAATTTACGTGTAAATAATCTCCCTACCCGCGATTCAAAAAACAGAATACGCCAAAAAAAGCTCAACTCGATAGACGATGATGCTTCGCTAGTGAGATCTAAGCGTGGCCTTGATGATTTAAGCGAAACGTGTGGAAACTTTGGTGCATTAGTACGCGGTAAATGGCATACAATATACACTACCTAGCATTGAAGTTAGGACAACTAGTAAATTACTGCTGGCTAAATATAAATGACAGGAATTTCCGTTGCGATTTCGGGCGCTGTCATTCGCCGGTCTCTCTTACTCAACACTTTAAGGCGTCGATCTTCCGCGAGGGTTGTTATCCGTGACGGACCTAGGCGATTACGGTCTTCGAATGTTCCGGCGCTTCGGTAGCGACGAATAGTGTAATAGACTGTAGATTTTGTCACTCCTATTTTTTCTGTTATCACACGCACAGAATGTCTTTCCTCGTGTAATGTGATCTCTGTTCTACACTTATCGGCTCTCCTTCCGGCATTTTTTAAATACTATTTTCACAACCACCAAAATTGAACAATCGCATCGTAACTGGTTTACTAATAGAATAATTTACAAGTACGATATCAATTATTCCCTGCCCTAGTAGGAGACCTTTAGGAGACACCCACGTGTAATTTTACAACCCACCTCTCTATCGCAAAACATGCTTGTCGGCATTCCTTTAAATATCGTTGGTAATAGTTTTTGTTACCTGCTATTAGATTAAATTTAATTTTCGTTTTAATAGACTTATTCTAATGATGATTTCCGTCTTAAATACTTTGTTGTCATGATTTTTTTATAATAATGTTAAAAGAATTAAATATTGAAAAAAATGATTTTTTAAAAATTATACTAGTTATCCTAACTTCAATGGCTGGTAGTGTATTTTCCAATATTTAACATTATTTTTCTTAAAAACCACTTTACATAAGCTGCCAAAATATTTATATAACCACTTCGACATCAACTAGAAGAACACCAAAATACTGGAAAAAAAGTAAAGGCTGCCATTTGGAACAAAAGGAATGAATTCATCACGCTGACATGAATTATCATCTAATATATTTAAATACTACATAAAAAAAGATGATTTGCAAAAAAAAAAAATAACTACGTTTTTATCAAATACATTTCTCTTACTTTTTGTTGACACTGTATACAGTGCCAGCCAAAAGTTTACAGTACACCAATGTAATATCTAAGTTAGAGTTATAAGTTGGTGTTTGGGCTGTTTCCATCGTCAATTGGATTGTTTATATCCGATGTTTCCGCTGTCATAAGGACTGTGGTTTTCCATTTTTTGCAGTTGGCGATGTAAACGTACTGATCTCTCTCATATAAATTGCCTATATGTTTGTTTTGTATTATACAGTGTACACACTACTGTACAATACGGCTTTTCCCGAAGAAGAACACCAACTCATATTCTAGTAACCCATCATCGCGAATTTCACCTCATGAGCTATTATTATTGTTTTATTAAATTCTATAGCATTTAGAAATAGTTAAAATTGGAAAAACCTGCTATTTCTAGCTGTTTATCTTCATTTTAAAATTTAATAAACTATTTTTTCATAAGTATGAGCTACACCACACTCACAATACTAGGAGTACTGGACTCCACATCTATTGGCGCCTCAGACACATTTATCAAAAATACAAATGCTCTACACTATTGCATCAGGATATATAATCATATACCAGACAATATAAAAGCGTTACCTTATGCTTTGTATAAGAAAAAATTAAAAGAAAACCTAATTTGTAACGCCTATTACACCATAAATGATTACTTGTAAAACCAATCTAATTAAATACTGTTTTGATTCACATTTTGACTCTTTTTGTCTTGACATGTGTGTACATTGTTTTTTCTTTCGTTAGTTACCTGTTTTGCTGATTTGGCATTTTTTATGCATCTTTTGCAAAATGAAATAAAATATATTATTATTATTATTTTTGTTTTTCCTCAATTTTAGTGTATCGACGTCTCCATGATGTTCGCAGAAGCGGTCAGGCGTACGCACAACGGGGAATCTGTCTCGTATCTATTCTCCAATGTTCCGTATTGAACACTAATTTCCTTTATATTATTATAATAAATTGTTACTACTATAACTCTCTTAGATATATACATTTGCTCTAATAGATCGATCTTGTTTGTTTGTTTATTTAGAAACATTTTATTATTAATTATTATTACCGTCGTTAGCTAAATTTTTTTCTTTCTTTTTTTTTTGGAATCTCTACGTCAGAGGCATGTTTTAAATCGTCATTCATAGATGGCGCTTCTATTGATCGCCTGATATATTAAGAGAAACGCGTGATTGAATGATAACGCAAATAATCATTTATCATTATTATATATTATTCTATTTTTTTTTTTATTGTTTCTAGTGTGAAAGTAGAATGGTTGCCATATTTGAATAAATTAATTTTAGTTTATTATAGGGTTTAAGACACGCATATTATGATATGAAAACAAATGAAATGATTAAATACTTTTTTGACAACATCTCTTCATCAAACTATATTATTATTATTGTTGAAGGAAATTTTTATTTTGTTCCACCTATTTTTTGTTCTGGCACTAAAATGGAATATTATATTTGTACGTTATTTTAACATGATGAAAATAAAATGCAAGATTTTTTATATAAAAAAAAATTGTTTTTATTAATTATCCTATGCGATTTTTTTTAAAGTTTCACAGCACCAATTAGAAGGCGTTTATTGTCAATATCAGTATACATGTTGCGCGATTCACTGGCGCAGGTTAGTGCCATCCGAAAGCGATATACCGTGTTGGCCACGAATTTAAGACACGACATGTAACGAGTTTAGTTATGATAATTTTTACAACCCTGCAATATCAAATTAGATCTTGTTTATTTTTCAGTGTACCTTGTAATGTTAAGAAAAAGTACCGTTATTTGGTTTTGTTTGTTTTTACATATTCTTGCTATTTTTATTATATTATTGTAAAAACGCGCATTTGAAGCTGGCCACGAATTTAAAACATATTAGAAATATCTGGTTTTTAAGTGATTGTTTAGTGTTTTTTGAAGCTAAAGGTAAGTAATCCATGTTTTATTCCATTTTATGTTGGGATACATCAAAATATTTAGTTAGAAATGGCCGAAGGTACTTGGAGTTCGGATGCCGAGTGAAAACTGATTCAACAAATGAATACTGATGGAAAAGCAGTAATGGAGATTTACAAGCTACTTACATGTTCCAGATCCAAGATTTACAACGCCCTGGAACACATCAAGCAACATGGCACCACCAAAAATGTCAAACAGCACCCTAGATCCCGAAAAACTACACCCAGGGAGGATAGCTTAATTTATAAAGCAGCTGTTAAAGATCGTTTCACGAGCTCAAATAAAATTAAAAATGAGATTTTATCGGATTTTGGTATTAATATATCGTCCAGGACAATAAGAAGACGTCTGAATGAGAAAAACTTACGTGGGTGTATTGCACAACGTAAAGCACTTGTGTCAAAAAAAAAAATATTAAATCCCGACTAGCGTTTTCAAAAGAACATCTCAATAAACCGATGACCTTTTGGAGAAATATTATACTTTGTAGCGACGAGTCGAAGTTTTGCCGCTTCGGTTCTGATGGAAAACAGTACGTATGGCGCCCTCCAAACCTGGAACATCACCCAAAGTACACCCTTAAAACGGTTAAGCATGGTGGTGGCAATGTCATGGTGTGGGCAGCATTTTCCTGGCATGGTGTAGGTCCTATTCACAAGATTAGTACTAAAATGGACCAGCATATACTTACAAGCATTATGATACCATTCGCTGAAGACATGAAACATGCCTCTAATGTGGAAATTTATGCGTGATAATGACCCTAAGCACACTTCACGCCTAGTGAAGAGTTGCTTACAGGACAACAATATCACTGTTCTGAAGCGGCCAGCTCAATCTCCGGGCCTCAATCCAATTGAGAACTTGTGAAACGATGTTGAGGAGCATGTACGTGCAGTAAAGCCAAAAAAATTGAGCGATTTATAGGAAGAAATCCAAAGAGCTTGGTATGCTATGCCAAAGAAACGTTGTATGGCATTGGTTGAAAGTTTACCCAGGAGATGCGCTGCTGTGATCCAAAATAAAGGATATCCCACCAAATACTAAGATTTTTTTTATGAAGCTGAGCTTTACTTTAGTGAATTAACTTTTAATTTGCCTATGTCTTAAATTCATGACCAGGCTAAAACTTGTAATAATCTTTATAATATACAGTGACCGGCATAAATATTGTAACATATGGGATTTTTTTATTATTAAAATATTCCAAATTTTTCTTGGGGGGTTGTGCATGCCTAGGAAGCCCAAAATTAATTTTGACATGCGTCACGTGATCACTAGTATGGCGGTAAATTTGAAAAATATGATGTTAATCTCTAAAAAGTGAGGTTAGATGACATGATATCCAAAAAAGTTATTTGAAAAAATTGTTTAGAATTCAATTTTGAGGCTGTGTGCAAATTTTTGTAAAGATACTTTAAAAAAATCACAATTTTTCCAAATTTTGTTTAATTGAATTACATATTTCCATTTTTTTCGTTTTTAGCAGCTCAACTACAGTAATATTTATAAATCTGGTTCATATTAAACAATTTTGTCAATTTTTGTATAATTAACAGAGCGAAAACTTAAAAGTACGTTTTCGGTATGACAATTGTTCTTGCAAGGGACTGTATATAGTACTAATAAATGAAAGTTCACAAACATTTTCATTCTAAACCACTTTAGCATTATCTTTATTGAAAATTATAATACCTTTTTTTTGTTTTCTGCATTAAAGTGAAAACCGTTAGTCCAAAACTGGTAACACTAGATGCGTCCACCGAAGGCATTAAAGTAGATTTTGAAATTAGAGAACAACGAATAATAAGCAGTAACTAAAATAAAAATGGTAGTAATTGCTTGTGTATTTGCCAAAAAATTAAAATAGTTTACTACATTATTTTGTTGTTTTAATTTCAAAGCCTACCTTACTTATAAGAAACAGAACGATATATGTGTCTAGCAAGTTGTCCATTACTATTAGTTATTGTTTAAATGCTTTTGCTTAATAAGAATTCATATCATTAGCTAAAAGTACTTTATTATTAATCATTTACTTCTATTGAGTTTCAAAGACATTAAACTATTTTTATTTTACCTACTATTTATTATTCCTTGTTCTCTAATTTCAAAACCTACTTTAATACCTTCGGTGCGCGCATGTACAGTTATGAGTTATTAGTTTTAGACTAATGGTTTCCACTTTAACGCAGGAAACAAAAAAGTGTTATAATTTTCAATAAAAGTAATGTTTATTAAGTGGTATAAAATAAAAATGTTTGTAAAATTTTATTTATTACTTCTGGATACAGTCCCTTGCAACAACAACTGTCATTACGAAAATGTACTTTTCATAGTTTTCACTATGTTAATTATGCAAAATTTGACAAAATTGTTTAAATATGAACCAGATTTAGAAATACTACTGTAGTTGAGCTGCTAAAAACGAAAAAAATGGAAATATGTAATTCAATTAAACAAAATTTGGAAAAATTGTGATTTTTAATTTTTTTAAAGTATCTTTACAAAAATTTGCACACAGCCTCAAAATTGAATTCTAAGCAATTTTTTCAAATAACTTTTTTGGATATCATGTCATCTAACCTCACTTTTTGGAGATTAACGGCATATTTTTTAAATTCACCGCCATACTAGTGGTCACGTGACGTGTGTCAAAATACATTTTGCGGTACCCAAATATGCACAACCTATCCCCCAAAAAAAGTTTTAGTATATTTTAATAATAAAAAAGTTTCCCATATGTTGCAATATTTATGCCGGTCACTGTATAAATAAAAATTCATAACAATATATGTATAGTTAACAAACTATTGTTAATTTTTTTGATAAGATGTAAAAATTATCAGAAATATATAAGTGAAATGTCGTGTCTTAACTTCGTGGCCATCACTGTACCTATATATAAACAAGGATTTGGTTATCGCCTACATTCGTTTGGTGTAATAAATCGTACAAAAAATATTATTATTATAAAAATATATATTTCGCCCATACTCTAAGTGTAATATGTATATGATAAGAATGGAAAAAAAAAGATATAATAATAAAGGCAATAACAACAATCATGCACTAACTGGTGAATTTGAAAAACCTCAATTTTGTCTCGGTCAACGTTAACAAGAAGTCAGCTCGCGCGGTCCTGACACTATTCAGATCTAAAACCGATTCTTTCGCAGGCACCGAACCCACTTTGTTCCCATTATTAACATTCCACAGCGACACGATCCGTTGATCTTCGATGTACGCGGCGCATAGTCACTTTTATTCGATAAGAAACACGTCCTGGTGAGTTGACGTTGCGTATTCCCCCCACGAAAGGTGTGCACGACATTACACGTGATATTATCGTCTTGCTTGTAAAGTGCGCAGAGGGAATGCCTGGCGTAGGGAATCTAGGATTAGGTCTGGACGATAAGAAGAGGTGATCGTTGTCTTTGTGACAAGTCATCGAAACGAACGGCCCTTCAACCGGCAGCGGATAGCGCACAGGTTCCTGTTGGGTGTTCTCGAAAGCCCAGATCGAGTTCAACTTGCACGAGATCACGCGCCGAAGGGAAACACGTTGGAATGTCTGAGGGAATGCACCGAAACGACTGGCGAGAAATCACCTTGAACTTGTATTGCCTGAATCGGTTCTGTCGGCTTCCTGATGTCGAACTTCAAGACGGATCCTTGTTGCTGGCCCACGTAGAGGTTATGATCGTAATTGGCGTCCCAGCAGCACGACCACAAAGGGAAACTCCCTTCGATCGACATGATTATCCTATTCGTATTTGCGTCGAACATCTTCGCCTTCTTGTCGATGGAGCAGCTCAGCAACCACGGTTTGGAGTCGTGAAATTTTATATCGCGTATGACATCGGCGTGCACCGGTACGAACGCTGTCGGTTTGAAGTTCGTTATGTTTAATAATTTTATACCGAAGCCCGGATATAACGGGCTGCAAGATTTCACCGACACTCCTATCATATCCAACTCCGCTTTCGAGTCTAACACCCGGCAATTGCTATTCCTGCCGAGTTCAATCGTCTTTGCTTCGGACAGGCTCACGATTTCCGGAAAGGATTGACATGGTTCGTTCAGCGTTCGCTTGGTGTACGTCATAGCTTCTAATCTCTTCTTGTATTCCTCCTTTTCTTCTGTTAACATGTGTATGCGGCATGTCGCCTTTGCTAACTCTGTTAGTATCTTATTTTTTTCTTCGTTTACTTTTTCCAATTCCTTTTTTGTTATTGTTAATTCGGTGGTATCCATCGCGATTACTTTCCTCGCGTAAATGTAACGAATATCATTCCAGGAAACCTGTAATAACGAAACGATCATTAATAATAATATTTATTATCGCAAAATTGCAATATGCAAACTTTGACAGTATCCAAATACAATATAAAATATAGCTAATACAGCACATACACACAATTTAAATCTGAATACACGTACCAAACTACAAATAAGAATGTGGTATAAAATAAAATACAAACATAGATGATACCTACAGATAAATTAAAATACAAGAGTAATGAACTATTGGACAGAACACAGACATAACATTAATAATAATAATAATAATTAGTGGTGGCACTATCGATAGTGACTATCGATAACTATCGATAGTTTTGACTATCGATAACTATCGATAGTTTCGACTATCGATAGTTGACTATCGATAGTCGACTATCGATAACTATCGATAGCTGACTATCGATAGTTGACTATCGATAACTATCGATACTCGACTATCGATAGTTGACTATCGATAACTATCGATACTCGACTATCGATAACTGTTGGAAATATCGATAATGCCCACCAGTATTATATTTATATATAAAGTTTATAACGCAGAGAGATGCTCAAATTCAACGTAAACACAACAAGTATAGTGCTATTTATTTTCCCTTTGTGAGTAGCTTAAAGGTTTATTTATGTATTGTCTTGTTAGTTAAAAACGTTTGTATTATCAATCATCAATTATTCATTGAGTGGAACTAATTCTTTCTTTTGTAATATCTATAGTAGCAGGTATTGATGAAACCATGAAATACTAGTGTTAGAGTTCTTATTAGTCTGGACTAAAAAAAAACACAAATAATAAATAACAAGAAACAAAACAAAATGTATTTCTGAAGACATATTAGTTGAGTAAGAGTGTGGCATTATCGATGACGACTATCGACAGTTGTAAGTATTGATAGTTGACTGTTGAAACTATCGATAGTCAACTATCGATAGTTATCGATAGTCAACTATCGATAGTTATCGATGGTCAACTATCGATAGTTATCGATGGTCAACTATCGATAGTCGACTATCGATAACTATCGATAGTTGGTCCGACTATCGATAGTTGAAAATACCGATAGTGCCCACCACTAATAATAATAGCCGGCAGTACGGCTGAGAAGGAAGGGTGCATCATTGCCAATCTTGAAAGTCAAGCAGCAATATGCGGTACCGGTTGTTGGTTAGGTCACCATTCGGACAACACTTCTCAGTGGCTCGGTGTGTTCCGGCACTCTAAACAAGGGCTTCAGGCCTGTAGTGCTGAGTTATTATTATTATTATTAATAATAATAATATATCTTTCTTTCAACTACGGCTACAAAAGCGTACAAAATAACGTCACAGACAAAAACGAGTTTAGTTTGCGTGCTAAAACTTCAAAAAATCGTTGAGAGAATAACATGAGATATCCAACAGATACCTCCTCACTGGGTTCCGAAAAATGCGGACTTCGCAAACATAGGCATCATAAAAGGTTAGCAAACTCTCATTTCTGAATGTTTCTTTACACGATTCACGGTATTACAGATTGTACATGATTCTAACTGCCCGTTTCTGCAGGAGGAATATGCGGTCTACATTTGATCCAGCACCCCAGTGTATAATACCAAATATCATTCTGGAGAAAAAAATTGAGAAATAATAAGTTTTTAACGTACATAAAGAACATGATTTCTTAAGGTTATAAATGGCATAACAAATTTTTGATAATTCTTTAGAGAGGTACTCCACGTAACAATTCCACTTTAAATTCTCGCCGAGTAAGACGCCAAGTAGTTTAGCAGATTCAATGAATTTAACATTTTCCCCATTGAGGATAAAACTGCTGATATCATATCTAGAACGATTACGGAAAAAATATGCATTGGGTTTTATCTGACTTTATGCATAGATTATTAAAAAACATCCATTGGCTTAACTTAGTGTAGTCTGCATTTACATTGTAAACTAAATCTTCAAAGTTGTTACTTTTAAACGGAATTGTGATGTCATCAGCAAACAGAGTAATATTCATGTTGCTAATCTGCAATGGTAAGTCGTTAATATAAATTAAAAACATTGTAGGGCCCAAAATGGATCCTTGCGGGACACCCTTTCTAAGCACAGACAATTGAGATTCATAATTATCTATGATTACTCTTTGTTTTCGATCTAACAAGTAACTTCTAAGCCATGCCAATGGGGCTCCTCTAACTCCATACAGTTCTAATTTAGTAAGTAATATTTCATGATTGACGCTATCAAACGCTTTTGACAGGTCAATAAATAAAGCAAGGGTGAAGTACCCAGCATCAAGATCTAAAGATACCTGGTTAACAAATTTAAACAAAGCCGTGTTTACAGACCGATTTAATAGAAAACCATGTTGGCATATTGAGAATAAGTTGTATTTATTAAAGTAATGCAATAGTTTTTCATTCATAACTGACTCATAAATTTTGGAAAATATAGATAGTATACTAATTGGTCGAAAGTTATCCAAATTGTTCTCATCCCTCTTTTTATAAATTGGAATAACATGGGGCTAATTTCAAGGATGTAGGAAAAGTGCCCTTATTGAACGATAAATTGATGAAGTAAGCTAATGACGGGGCAATATGTCTTGCTACTCGCTTAACCAGGCGGGCAGAAATACCATCATGCCCCACAGCATGAGAGGAACTCAAACGGCCTATGACACGCAACACATCCTCCTTAACCACAGGAGAAGTGAAGAAACTATTACTGTGTCGTACAGGTAAGTATTCTTCAGGATTTAGCAATTTAGTTCCTGATAATGATTGGATATTACATGAATTCGAAAAACTATGATTGAAAGCATTACAGAGCTCATACGGAGCTTAAAAACAATTAGGAAGTTTGCTAGTTTTTTGATTAACATTACAATTTCTCCGTATCACATCCCAGACAGCTTTAGATTTATTTTTAAGTTGTATTATTTCAGGGGTAATCCATTCGTTGTGATTACTAGATCTTAGGTTTTAGTTTTCGTTAATTAGTGTCACATATTAAAAGCATAGTTATATGATGTTAAAGAACAATAAAATTCAAAATCTATATTGAAGGTTAAATAATAAAATTACAAAATTAGAGAGACCCATCGTTAAAATACTCATCCGCACAATAAAAGCTGTACTTACTGATATAAGCCTTTAATAAGTTTCTATAAGAGCGTAATGTTGTGGCGTTTTTTATATCTGAAGGCAGTGCGTTATAATACATTACGCATCTGAAGTGTAGACTACGCTTGTAGAGGGCTTATTTTATGTACAGAGCGACATGATTTCGTGGCTGAGGCACCAAGCATACACCTAATAACTTTCTTTTCAGAAATAAAAATTCTCTCTTCACACGGCGTCGATCCCCAGAAAACTATTGCGTACCTTAGACGTGACTCCACATAAGAGAAATAGAGCAGGCGGAGGACATCAATACCAACAATGCTTCTCAAGTTCCTGACAGTAAAGTACGCAGAGCTTAATTTACGCTCAAGGCCAGCGCAGTGCCTATCAAACCTCAGACTAGGGTCTACTAACAAACCAAGAAATTCAACAAACTCACTTTCTGGAATGGATCTGTTATCGTACCTAATACATGGGCTACTTACTAATTACATTTGCGGAAGCTCGGAAGTGGACTAAACTAGTCTTCGATATATACAGTTCTAAGCCCGTTACACTTAGACCATTCGTTCATCATGCATACAACGTTACTTGTCCGCACAGATACCTCATCCAATGTAGAATCCGCAATAATACAGCTGAGGTCAGCAGCATACTGAGTAATCAGACACGAAGGCAGAGACACATGCAGATCGTTAACGTAAAGTACGAATAGGGTCGGACCGAGAATGGACCCTTGCGGTACGCGCATTTAACTTCTACTATTGAGGAGCAAAATTCTGTGATCTCACCATCTACAGATCCCCTAATTGAAACAACGGATCTACGATCAGTGAGGTAAGAAAAAAATACAAGTTTTACCGAATTTGATGTTGCATAACCTAAAAATATTTTTGACTATACAGGAGATTCCCCAAGTAGGAAAATGCATATTCACTCCGTTATTTTAAATGGAACACCCTATATTTTACTCTATTTTTTAATTCTACGTAGAAAAATAACAACACTTTATGTAAGCTACTATATGCCTATTTACAATAACAAGATTGTTATTTACGGTTTTGTAAAAAAAAAAATGGCTCTGCTGCAAGCTTTCACTTAAGGCGGCGTAGTTTGAATATGCATTTGTTTTAAATATTCATATTTTTAATATCACACACATATACTTGGCTTGATACAACAGTGAAATTAAAATCAATATAATTGTATACAGATGTTCACTACAGTCCTGAACATTTGCTTCACTTCAAGGCTAAGGTAACTTATTATTTTTTTTAAATAGCAGCCTATATCTTGGTTAAGCTAAATTATCCCCTACGCAAAGCCCTTTCAATCAATACTAAACATTTGTGACGTCTCATGGAGGATATTATACAGGATGTTTCACCAGCAGGAAGTTGCTCTATAACTCGTAAATAGTGACAGATAGGAAAAAAGTTTTTATAATTATATTCTAAGTATCAATGAACGATTTAAATTGGAGGTTAAATAAGAGTTATTGTATAACTTTTGTTGAGTTATTCTCATCTTCAAATGTGCAATTATATTCAATGTATTATTATTTAAATGTTTGTGTCTACGTAATTTATTGTCATGTTTGGTGTTTTTAATTTAATGATTGACAATTTTACCTGTTGACGTTGATCCGAAAATGGTTGTTAAGAGCCGAAACTAGTCATCATATATTAAATTGCTGTATGAACGAAAGAGAGAGTTTATTTACTCTTATTTAACCTCTCTTTTTATAAATTGTTGTAGGATTATGATTTTTCTATAACGTATTTGGAGAGATTTAGATTTGAATAGTGTCATAATGGGAGGGGTAATTACACAAAAAAAGGAAAAAAAGAAGATGAGTGTTCTCTTTAAATGTAAAATTTTGATTTACAAATAGGTTTCGCTGGGTCATGGGGTAAGGAGGGGGAGTAATTACCCCCAGTACCTAAAAATAGTGGCGCGAAAATTTCGCTATAATAAATTATATAATAAACGAAAATTCACAACTTTTTGTATTTCCCGCCCTTCACCTTAAACCCGGAGAGGTTACAATTACCAAATAGCTAAATTTAAATTTCCTGGAATTATGTTTAATAACACTACTAATGTTGGAACGTGCAGTTTCTACGATTTTGTATTATATCAACATATCTTTAGGTTACTAACAATAATTGCAGCAAATTTAAATTTGATATTCGGGAGACAAACCTTCTTTTTGCACGTTGGACAACATTTCTTCATCTCCCCCTCTACCCAGCGTTTCACGCAACGATATCCGAATAGGTGGCCGCATTTCAACGCACACAATCTATGATCACCGCTTGTCGTCCAGTTATCGAAACATATCGGACAAGTTTGACTCTCATCTTCCTCTAGGTTGTCACACAAACGAATCCGTTTTGCAGGCGATGCGCAGGAATTGGCATCTTCGTTGCTTGGAGCAATGCTGATAGTGGATTGCTGACTTAATGCCTCAGAAGCAGAATCTATGAGGGAGTTAATTGTAGTTTATGGAATATACTTTTTTTTTAAGATTTAAACAAAATGTTTTAAAGGATAAAACCACGAAAATGTAGAATGTATCATAATATACCTCTGCACCATGCTTATATGGAGTAGAAATACATGAATGAATGGGTTAAATCAGAAATTAAGTGCTTGAAATTAAAATATGTATACATATACTTATAATTAATTATAATAACATTAGTAAGACAAGATATTATCAACCGCAAATGTCAATTTTTTAACCTAAAAATTAAAAAGAAAAGTCTCTCATATTCTCATTGTATTTTTAATTTTTTTGTTCGAAAGAAAGATTTCAAATTACTACAAACTTACCGTGTTTTTGTTGATGAGATTAGTATTTTTAAAGAAAAAAGTTTGAATATGTATATTTTTGAAGAATTTTAGTCCAGCGTCACAACTGTTCTGCCCAATAAAAAATTAGAGATTCTATTTGGCCCAATAAGAAATTAGTTAACGGTTTGGCGTTTGTCGATTGCACAATCTTCACATATCAGCTGCCAGTTAATGTGTCAAATTTTCAATTGTGACATTGTGTGTTTGATTGTAACTACGTTTATAATTTTATATAGCCCTGTTGTTTTCAGAAATCCCTAAAATCTAGATTTCTAGAAATATATTCTATAATTATAATGTCATCAATTTTGGCCAGTAACTATCTCAAATTCAGGATCTAATGTAAGTTGCCTATGTAACATGATCTACATATTTCTTATAAAACTTATTTTAGCATTTTTATCGACTATTTAATACTTAATAATTGCCCAATGTATTGTAATATCACACAATTATTAAATAATCTTACTACTGTTAATTATAAACATTAACTAAAAACTTTAAATGATACATCATACCTGACATATGTGACACTAGGCGAACGTAAAATCTTCAGTTTTTTATTGGCAAAACCAGTCTTACGGCCAGTTTCATAATAAATGTCACTTTAGCACTTAACAAAAGTTTGTGCATGACTTATGAGAAATTTAATTTAAAGTAACTTTAAAACTTAAAGTGATATTATGAAACTCACCCTTAAGGACATAATTTGAATATTATGTTTTTGAATTGGCTTTACTCCTAAAAACGAAGTACATTAGTCGTTTTTGTATAACTTATTGCAAGAGTCGACCCGACCCTATCATCGAGTAAAGAGTTGAAAATCGCAAACAGAGCCTCACAAAAATAGACAATGCAATCAGATTACTTATATACATAAAATCTTATGTTCAGAAAGATAACAGTTGTAACAGTTTCAAAATATTTTTATTTATTTACCGCAATGTCTCCCGACTTATCCACATTTAGGCCTACCATAAATAAATTAACTATTGAAAAGAAAATATTGGATCTATTGTTTAAAATCGCTTTTTCATATCATACACAAGCAGAAATATAAGTTGTTATTCAGAAAACAATGGCAACAGGAATTACAACAATTCAAACTATTTTATATATGTAATTAATAAACCACACTTTGATTTTGTGACTATCTCTACATGTGATAGATCAGATCATTTTATAAACCATATCTCTATAAACTTCAAATTACCTAGATCATTTTCGTCATCAGCCGGTAATAATTCATTAAGAGCCACATTTCTGGGAGTTGTGTCTTCGGGGGTATTGACGGATGTGGCAGAATTCCCCAAACTGTCATGTTCTATATTTTGGTCTTCTACAAATCTGCTCGTCGTTGCCCTGGGAATTTCATGATCGGACACACGAATAATCAAAGAAGTGGCATGGGGAGGGCTTATTATTTGAATGACACGACTCCCTAGTTCGCTATGATTGCTCGTATCGCTCTCTTCTTCGTCGACATCCATAACTTCGCTCTAAAAACACTTTGAAAAAATAAGGAATATAAAAAAATAACTAAGCGTTACACTTTAGAGTTAAAGAATTAAATAAAAAAATGAATATTTTTTCCAGTTTTACTAACAAGAATTAAGTACCATTTCAGTTGAATTATTGTAATAATTTCTTGGAATGAAAAACCATAGTTACACATAACCTCACCAAAACAAGAGCCAATTTTTTACAATGTTTGCAATAGTTGACAAGTTCGTTATCTTTCTCGGAAAATATGGCAATCCTGGTTTTTTGTTTTGCAGTCATTGCATTACAGGTCGCTTCTTATCTTAGTTTGTCCCAATTTTGTAGGATGGCAGCACATGCATCACCTTAAAAATATTTTGTTTTTAATTTTGTTGGAAGGCATCATCTCCATGTTTTTCTGGTTTTCATTTTAGTTCTTAGGGATTGATAATTAATATAGTTGACACCTTAAATGCAATAAAAATGTATAATTTGAAAATGGTAACGTACAGCGGCAAAACGCAAATAAGCCTTTGGTATGTCTTTCAGTAATAAATATCAGCAACCATAAGCAAGGTTCAATAAAAACTGGAATTTTTGTAAAAAAAAAATATAAAAATAGTATTTTTACTTCAAAATTGATTTTTTCTCCTTTATCTATTTGAAAAGGTTGGTGTAGGCAATAGCAGAACGTTATAAAAATAATTTAAATTACGCTTTTTACATTATCAAATTCCGCTACACCATTTTTTTTTAAAAGGTAATATAAATTTAATTCATTTACAAAAAATGCAAATACGTGTTTAAAACAAAAAGTTTGCAACCCTGCTTAGGGGTCAGCATCCCTGGCGGGGATCGAACCCACGACCTTTGGATTAGAAGTCCAACGCGCTATCCTCTGCGCCACAGGGACGATGTTTGTACTTTTCGCAAAATCCTTATATCAATATCTTCCCTTTTTATAATATACATATTTGCCTTATTTATATTAATATAATTAATTTTAACGCTTATTAATTAATGAAATAGGCAAAATACCGCATCCATATGCTCCTCATTTGTTTTATAACCGATTCTCCCCTTCTTCATTTAATTCTTATTATTTGAGTAATAAAGGATGTAACACAAAACGTAAATATAACCTTAATTTAAATTTTAAATGGTTTAAGTGAGAAATGCCTCCGAAAGCAAAATTGCACAAATCTACTAGTAAACTAAGATCATTACCGAAACGCGATGTTAGTGAAGATGCACCAGAATTGCAGTTATCGCCAGAAGCAGCCCAACAATTTGAATTGGAACTTTGTTGGTGCATCCAACAAATCCAAACTGCTCTAAAATCTGGCAAACTCAGTGCTAAACAAAGTAACGCATACGATCGTATTATTGTTATTATATATCTTGCATTCCTCATATTTTTAGTACAGGACCATACGAAGGCATTAAATGTTCTGATGAGCAATTCTACTTCTCTCGTTAGGAAGAGGCAAGTTATGAGACTGTCTTTTGGCGATTATCGGGCGAAAATGGCCGAGCAAGAGAAGAAATTAAAGACAAGTGGTACTAAATCGCGTAGAACAAGGAATTTTTATAAATACACATTTTTCAGCAACTAAATAAAGATATCTCAAGCGAACCCGAGCAAAAAATCCATGTTTTTGAAAAGTCTGGCTTTCCACCTCTGATAATAGCTTCAGATTAATTTTTCGAATCCGGAGCAAGTTACAGCTACATCCGAAGATAAATGTGTTGACACAGAAAGTGCTAATAAAACTTTTCAGTTCGAACCTTCAAATAACGATTTTAAATTTAATTTTTCAAGTCGTGAACAAAGTATAGCCAGTGAATTGGAAAATATTAATATTAATAGTGGAACGGAAGTAACTGCGTAAATACATTTTGAAGTATTTTGTAATTTGGAAAATAAAGAAAAGTGTCATAACTGTTGATGTTTGATATTAGTTTAAGTTTATAATATCAAAGAAAAATCGTTCACCCAATTATAACAAAACATGAGTTTAATTAATAATGACAATTTTTGTACATGTCAAATTTAAAAATCCTAGAACTTATTTTTATTCTATTAGAATGTTTTATCCATCGAAATGAAAATATTACATCAGCCTTGTGTACAACCATTTACAACTCAAACTAAGTCTATTTTTTCAGCGCGAAAGGTGTCCAAATTCCGTGGCAAACTCCTACATATATATTTCTATGAGAGTATTTTTATGAATAGAGACAACGTCAATCTTTAAATCGAAAGTAAGAACAAATCTATATATGTATGTGTAATGAAATTTTGAGAAAAATTTGTACCCAAAGCCAGTAGGCGATACTTGGCGATACTAAATGGATACACGTGACATTGGTCTCCCCTTTAAATGGCAATGACTGCTAGCGGATGATATGCATATATAATTTCACTAATTGTATCTACCAAGATAGAATCGCGTGTGAATATTTCGTATTTTCGTCGGCATTCGACTTCCACGGGATGGTACAGAGCTCGATGCGTACTTTATTTCACGATTATCGTGCTAGAGCGAATTCTGAGGAACAGACAGATACGAGAATGGTAAAATGTATTCCGACACGCTTAGCACCGCTTAGTACCGTTTATTGAAGTGTAGAAGTTTCTATACGGAATTTGTGGAAAAGTTACACAAAATAAAATGCAATCGAATCATTTTTGCGGCGTAAAAATAAAAAAACATATAATAACATACATATTTTAGCAACATTCAAATTTCCCGCAACTTACCTGGTAATTTAAAGATTTAAGCATAAAATTACGTCCACTTGCTATCGTCAAAAAATTTTGAATTACTATCCACTCATTCAATAACTAATAAAATAAAAGGATATGTTCCCCTTGTTTAATACGGGGAGGAGCTTAACTGTGAAAAGTACGATTATGATTGGTTCATTTTGAATTCGAATTCAATCATGAAATTTAAACGTACATTCCAGATACATTTGAATGCAATTTTGTTGTGTTTAACCTAACCGCCAATCGCAAGTATTGGTAGGAGTCGAGGTTGTTCGAAGGCCAAATTCCTCTAATTAATAAAGAAGAACACGGTATCGTCTCAAACAAAGAATTTTTATAGTATTACGTATTACCTATAATATATATCAAAACATGTCGTTAAGTAAATACAACTTGGAATGGTTCAAAGACAACTACAACTTAAAACTATGGAAGCATCGATCAAGCGAAGTTATAAAGGTTAAGGAAGTCCCCGAAAAGTGTCATTCGGTGGCGGAATTTCTCAGAATGTACAGCAGTTCAACGCCTAGAAGTAAGAGTAAGTTAGGCACAACGGGCTATTTAGCTCGCCCGAAGCTGGGTGCCTTGAAGAATACTTATACTACTATCAAACCATCGTCAAGACCTTCTAGTGGAGTTGGTTCCGAAAAAAGGAAGAAAGTGAGGTTAGTTTTTTTTTGGCTTGTGCTTATATGCGAAAACAATAATTAAATGTGCCTCTTTTTTTGGATACCTGTAAACTATAAACGATACAAATCTTTGCTCTAAAAGAGAAATAAATTCAATTTAAAGCTACCGACGCTTTGTATGTTATATTATAAGGTTGTAATTGGTGGTAATAATAGTTAGTCATGGGATTAATCCGGTGCACGCACACCAAAATTCGTATTTTTCGAAAGAATCTCGAAAAAATAAGCTATACTAATCTTTGAATGACTAAATTCTGGGTAGGTTCATTAATCTAAGAGAATTAAAGAAAAGTTAATGCTTATGCTGACAGAAAGAAAAACTTCCATTTTAGACGACATAAATACATATTGGGATGTATGTTTCTTTAGCTCTATTTAATATTTATGCTTATTCGACATTTATATCTATTAAAGTATAAATATGTATTTGTTTAAAATGGTCCGAAACTGTTTGGAACCCTTATTATATTTTAAAAACTAGTAAAAGTAAAACAACCAATAACTATGGTTAAATGAGCGATAAATTGAAGTTTTTACTCATTTACTTTATTATTCATTATACTTATTAGTGAGAATGGCAAGAATGTAAGTGGTTTGTTTGTATTGTGTTCCATATACTTATGTATCTGTGTTGTGACTATATAAACGTGTGTCGGAATATTTAAAGATCTGGGGCACCTGATTCATAGAAAAATATTGATTTCTTTTAGGAATGTGTATATAAACTGCAATATAATCACCTTTAGGAGTAGTTTTTTCGCGCATAATCACATATGTCTATTTTACCTGTTCGCAGTTGTATCGCACCGTATTGGTAATTATTTTTTCATAATAAAGAATATGTAATACGGGATTAAATTTGATTGCCAAATTTGCGAAGTTATAGATCATGTGGTGAGTAAAATTTTTATATTTCTTTTAAACTGATACAGAAGTAGGTTAGAATGCGTTTTTGGTTATTGATTTTTAAGTCTCTTACATTAAATATTAGTAATAAATTAAATCAACTATTTAATTAAGCATACAGTGTGAGCAACAAGGTAAAATTCAATATTTATATAGTACCCGAATATATGCTGATGGCTACTCATGTTATTTTTTTTTTTAATTTTGTGTCAACTTCAGTTATCAAAGTAACAACACACTTACATGTATTGACAATTGGCATAAAGACGAAATTTTGGTTGTGGTGTAGTTTTTAATACATATCTTTTTTTATTTTTTGATTTCCTTATTTAAGTTGTCAAAATGTTTGTACTGTCACGTCAAAATGTCAAATAAAAAAGATATAATTGATTGACGTCAGAATACATATGAATTAGCGAATAGACAGGACATAAACTGACATTCGTTGTTTCAGCGAGTATATTCATTTAAACGGTGCCCCTTTTCATGTAACAAAAAGGTAAAGCGAAATTCATGCGTCAAAAATAACGCACCACTACTAGTAGCCTTCCTAAACAATAAAATTCAAATTTTCCGTAATAATTTTTTGATAAATTAAAACATGAAATTACAAACGATTTTCTATTTTAGATCAATAGTTATTTGATAGTATTTAATAGTATGATTTATTTAATTAAGTGTTAAGTTTTTTTAAATTAATTTCATTCTTTTAGATGTCTAGCATTCGCTAGTCTAGCTTTTGTTTATTCTAGTACTTTTTTGTCGGTGAATTGTATGACTGCGTTGCACGCAGCGGTTGAATTCATCAACCAGTTCCTTGGTAGACGCAAGCTCTGTACACAGCAGTACGTACTGTATTATTTTTTTTTCACTTTAGTGTTCGTGTAACCCGGATTCTCGTTAACCTGGATCGACTCTGGTCCCAATTGATCCGAGTTAGCGAGGTTCCACTGCATATGGATTGTTTATATAACTTTTGCCCGGTTTTTGAAACGTCAAAACAGCAGTTAAATCTATTCAGTATATGATAATTTGAAAAAAGTGAGAGTTCGAATGTAGAAGATCTGCAATGAAAGAGGAATGCAGAGACAGCTAATGCTAAAATAATGAAGCATCGCCAAACTTATTTTAAGGTCATTTTTGCGCCGCATCAAAAAGGCTTAGCAAATTTTTTAAGTTCTTCTTAGTCAATAGGAAGTCAAGCTCTCCCAAGCTCGGCTTTTGTCAAAATCGTTCTTGGCAATCATTTGACAGTTTTTTTATTACCTATGAACATACATTCAAGTGAATAACAGCTGCGATAAAAGAACATGTCAACTTGAGAGATAGCAAATTTTAAATCTTTTTTTAAGTTCGTTCTAGTGAATAGCAGTTAATAGACATACTGAAGGCCACGAATTCCCCCTCTCCCCACCCTCTTTCCCCGTCCTGAGATCAAAGGTGCCCACGCTGTTTGTCCGTTCTTGTTGACATGATCCTTGGCTATGCGAATCAGATGCTGTATTCAAAAACATGAAAATATTTTTGGAATTTTTCTTACTTACCATTTTCGTCATTTGTATTACCTTTTCTACAAACATAGTAAAGAAAACAAAAAACGTACCATATCAAACATGCAGATTTCCATTTAGGAAACCCAGCCTTACGAAACTAGAATACAAAAAGAAGCCTGATTACGCGGACACCGCCTACCGCGATGCAGTTTCCCGTTTACGGATATTGTTGGCGGAGAGCTACGTCCCCATTCGCAGACCTCTTCGGGAATTGGACAGCGCAGGAGAGGAGACAGACAACCAATCTGTCATCAGCGCCGGCAGTAGAACCAGCAGAATCGGCAGGAGTCGTTACCAGTCGCCGTTAACGCCCAGACGGTATAATCTGGCAACACCGTTGCGCACCGCCAATATGAATTTGGCGGACACTTCAGAAAAACTTTTGACGTAAGTATTTTCATGTGCTAAAATAAAAGTTGTGTATAGAGAAATGTTGAATTATAATCGCGGAAATTTATTTAGAAAAATAAACTGTCAAAATGACAAATATGTGTGTCAAATTGACATGTACTACAACTAGTTTAATTTTCTTTAAAATTTTTGCAATATTTAATGCTTTTTACATTATTGTAAAAATCTATACAAT
Organism: Protaetia brevitarsis; assembly: GCA_004143645.1. Lineage (NCBI taxonomy): Eukaryota > Metazoa > Arthropoda > Insecta > Coleoptera > Scarabaeidae > Protaetia > Protaetia brevitarsis. The sequence goes on from RXPK01000215.1 coordinate 500,440, forward strand.
AAAGTAAACATAACAAAGTATTGGGTGTCTCCTAGAGGTCTTCCACAATAGCAGGGAATAATTGATATCGTACTTGTAAATTATTCTATTAGTAAACCAGTTACAATACGGTTGTTCAGTTGTGGTTTTTGTGAAAATAGTATTTAAAAAATGTCGAAAGGAAAGCCGATAAATGTATAAAAGGGATCGGCTATTGTTCTGTGCGTGTAATAGCAAAAAAAATAGGAATGACAGGATCTGCAGTCCATTACACTATTCGTCGCTACCGAGACACCGGAATATTCAAAGACCGAAATCGCCCAGATCCATCACAACCCGCGTTTATTTTCTTCCGAATTCCTTTTATTTAGATAGCAGTAATTTACTTAGTTGGTTCTAAACTTCAATATATCTTAATTATGTAACTTCCTAAATGCCTTTGTAGAGATTCACATTGTAAATGGGATTCCGGTTCTCATACCGCCCCTCCAGAACTGATGTCCTTCATTGAACGCCAGGAAGAATATATAGAACAGCTGGAAAGGGAGTCGAGATTTTGCAGGGTACGTGCTTGTTTGCTTTGTAAGAATTATAACAAATTAGGAAAGAGTTTGAAACTATTTATTTTTACGTATAGACAAATAATGCATTTTTTTTGCAATAAAAACACCTCTCGAACACCCTGTATAAAGATTAAACAAATTATCCTAACCATTTTTTCTCTTTCCACTAAATTCAGGATGAACTATCGGAACATGTTGGGTAAAGTGAAAGACGTCATATCGGAAAACGAGAACCTTCACGAGAAACAAAAATCTAACCTCCTAAAATCAGTCTTCGTCACTTGGAGACGGAACCGAGACAGAAACTGAATTGGAAATCCCGAGAACGTGAGTAAACATCGCACTTAAAAAACGTCGATTAAAATTCAACTCTTTTTCAGATATCGAAATCTCCAAACATTCGTCAAGCATCGACCGCTAGAGGGCCCACTATAGTCTTCGTAATGCACGCATATCGGAGTTGGAAGCTCAGCTGACCCAAACAAAATCGACTTGAAGAAGGCCCAGGACGAGAACGAATCCTTCAAGAGGAAATTGGTGGATGGTACCTACGGGGAGGGGGTGGAAGGGTACCGCAAGCAACTGGACAATTTGCAGAGGTAGAATTCCCCTTGAGGGTTTATTTACAGATTATTCTGATACTGAATCGCGTATTGTAGGGAAAAAGCGGTGTTGCAAGATACCGTGTCGAAATTGCAAAGCGCCTTGACGGTACTTAGAGACAAGGAAAATAGCACGTGCGATCAAGTGAACGCAGCTTAGATGTGGCAGAAAAGCGCAGTATGAAAAACGGCCGCCGACACGAAATCCGTAGATTGAAGGATGAGTTGGAAAGGCAACATGGGAAATTGAGGGATGCTATTAACGAACAGGTAATTCCCACCATTCTAATATCTGCGTTTTACGTCGCGGCCATTTTAACCCCTTAGCTAATGCCCTGCTTCTGTGTACAACCGCCACTCATTAGTGAATGGACATTCAAATAAAACATGCCTCACCGAATCTACCCCAACACATTGACGATTCGAATCGTTAACCCTCCCAATTCTACATAAACATGATTTAAGTTTACCGTACTATCCTACTAGCTAGATAAATATCATGCCATGGCCTATCTAATTCTTCTGCTACAAAAAAATGCCACCATTCGACCGACTCGTTATCCGCAATATCTGTGTCGTATTGTGGGCAATTTAATCCGTTAACTAACGTTCTAGCTTCCGTACGCCACCGCCACCCATCAGTGGGTTTTCAAATAAAACATTCCTCGTTGTACCTATCCCACCACATTCACAATGTGAATCATTAACCCAACTCTGCATAAATATTAATTAAAAGTACCGCGACTTGTTATTAACTCCATCGCCTGATACGACAAACTAACCCTCATTTCCCTAAAACGTGTAACTTTGCTGATAAATTTTCTGGTCCACCTTCCATTTATAGTGGTATCCTACCTCGCCTGCCAATCATCTAGTTTATCCCTAAACGCTTTTTTAACTACGCTAGTCGAAATTAGCGCAAATCTAATAATTGCGCTATCTCCCCTAGACATCGCCTCTTTCGCTAATTGATGCTGCCACTCATTACCGATTGTACCCACGTGAGCCCTAGTCCAAAGAAGTTTTACACCTCTCTCGCGTAGCATATCTCAAGTATCTAATCGCAAATCGGTGAGATTTTTAAAATTTCCCAACGCCTTTAATGCCGATAAACTATCAGTTATAATTTACACTTCCCATATAAGCTTCCACTCGCGCCTAATATAACGAACCGCTTGACTTATTATAATTAATCCTGTTTGAAAATTATGGCAATGATCCCTCAATTCAAATTTTTGATTATATCTCTCAATACCTCTATTATAAACAGAGCGAGAATGATTTCGGGCGGCGATATACAAGGGAAGCATGTTTCTCTCTTGATAAAGGTATATATAAACGGGCACTTGACTATTTGTACTGCTAGCTGGTAGAAGGGGAAGAACATCACAGGCGATACTCCAGTAGCAGCGCAACGTACTTAGAATGTTCTATCGTATAATAGACGGTGAAATTACATTTCATGCAAAAGACAGTAGACAAAGACCTAAGGGCGCTTAGGTCTTTGTTAGCGCTGTTGTTTATTAAAATTACAAAAGTTGTTATTAAATTATATATCGTACAATACGCAGTTTATTTAATTTCTAGCTGTAGTAACGTGATACTTTTAGTAATTCTAGATTTTCTATAATAGTAAATTACTGCAAAGGCTGTATTTCATTAACACTAACGCACTAATGCAATTTAAAATAATATTAAAGGCATGCATGTGTAATTACAGACGTTATTTTAATAAAAGGGAAGAGTTTATTTGTGAATTTGTTTCCATTGTCGACGTCCTGATATAATATGAAAACTAAGAAAACTGAAGGAGATGGCAAAAGAATTATAACTGAAAATGTACTTTGAAACAAAAAGAATAAGTAAGTTACGAAGTAGAAAAGGTAAGAAACGCCTAGAAATAATCGTAGTAAATAATCGTAAGGAAAGAGAGAAACAACTAAAGATTTATACTTATTTTAAAAATAAATAGAGAACTCTTTTATAGCCAAATATATGAAAGTAATATACACGTACAACAATTCTCAACAAGGATTACACGAGCACTGAATAGTAGCGACCACTACAAAGTCATTTACTATTAATTTAAAAATAATAGAAAATTCTTTCAAGCTGAACTATGTATATTAAAGTAATTTTAACATTATATGTAATATGTATGTAGTTGAAAGTTTGGTAAAGGAACTTCAAGTTTCTGTTAATGAAGACTTCTTCTTTTGGTATAATGAGGTGTTACAAAAAAAAATTTCGTCTATTGTGCTGGAAGATTTGTTTTTCTAACAGTAACCGCATTATACCTATATGCATGTATATATGTATATGAAACAATTCTCAACAAAAAACAAAATGCAGCAACGATCACACGTATGTACACGACGTACTGACACAGGGCAAGTCTAGTCGGCACCATGCGCGCACATTACGGGCGTCCGCCTCTGCCTTGAATGATGTAATGCCAGTTCGCCCGAAATTGTCCGCGCTCTGATTATAAACAATAAAAACCGCCCTTGTAACACTCTCACCCTTCGGGCCATCCGTAAAAATTTCTAAACCCTTTCCAAAAGTGCTTCTAAATATGTTATCAGTAATACTTTTAAATTCCGCGTAATGAATTCGGCCCCCTATATCTTCTAAATCGTTCGGTTCTAATCTAATTCCCGTTGCCGCAATTAAACCCTTAGATCCTATTTTATTCACGTCCTTACGAAATTTAAGTTGCGTTAAATGAAAATCTACCGGTAACATACCCGAAATAATGCACGCCGCGTCTGTCGAAATAGATGAATACGCGTTCGCGGCCTTAATCGTCAACAATCTTTGTGTCCCGATATTTTTTTTAGGCTATGTACCGCGAATGATTTGAAGTAACCGCTACCGTGGTTTCGGTTAATATCTGGTTATTCACGGAACAGAATAAACAACACAACATAACCATAACAGATTAAGTACCTGTAGATACCTGTAATAACGATACTTACCACAACAAACCAACTTCTAATTCTGGTAACTGCGGTTGCAACCGTAACTCACCATTTTCAGTAACCGAGTTCCGTGAATTACAAACTTTCAGGAACAGGTGATTTACGGTACGCAAAAACGGAGGTCACCGCAACCACGGTTGCTGCGGTTCGATTCACGGTATGTACTATTAGTGTTCTTCGAATTCGCCCCCTATTACTAGTAATAATTTCTTGAAGTTTATTAGTTAGCCAATAGGTTCTATTCTGCCACAAAATGTTTGTGGAATTATGTAATAATAGTAATAGATATTCACCTTTCCTAGTTGCCCAGTCTACTTCCTGTTACCGTAATTAAACCCTCAAACCGTATTTTATTCGCGTCTCTACGAAATAACGCGCGCCGTGTCAGCCAAAATAGATGAATATGCGTTTGCGGCCCTAACCGTCAGCATTCTTTGCGCCCTGATAAATGTTTTCGTTTCTAATTTTACTCACGCCCGCTTATATCAACTCAACGCTATGTATGTATTAAAAGTGCTGTAAAGTTAAAATTATTTTTCTTATTGTTACGGAAAGATAGCGTCAGAAAGTGTCTACTAACGCATTCGTGGTATCTCCCAAAGCTCCCAGTAGTACGTTATTTGCCGTTTTCCGTACTCGTTATACTATAAAATAATCTTATTTTGCAAACGCAAGATGATGAAATTATGCATTACTTTGTGAAAATTCAGAGCCGGAGGATAGCAGATGAACGTAGTGCTGTCGAACGCCGATACTCCCAACAGATAGAACAACTGACGGCCGAATTAGGCGTCCAATGGGAGCAGACGAACAAACTGCAGCTGGAATTAGACAAGCAACGTCGCGAAAACGCCGACCTGCGTCGCGAACTGGCGCAGAAACAAGCGCACGTCGACGATCTCAGGAAGGACATGAACAGCAAGATTAGTAAGTAACCGCGATTCGGGTTTTTGGTGTTAGGCGGGCGGTAGTTAGACAATCCAATTCAACCCTGCCACATGTCCCCTTCCAGTGACGCTGCAATCGGACATCGGGGTCAGTGGCGCCGAGAAGAGCGCCCTCGAACAGCAGATCGCCACACTACAGTTGGCCAACGAGCGCCAAGAGCGTCAGAGCAAACAGGAGTCCCTCAGGTTACAGGCGGAGCTGCAATCGCTGCGGCAGAGGTTGGACAGGGCGGATGGCGACTTGATTCACAGTAGGAGGGAGAATATTCGATTGACGGAGCAGGTTGCCAAATTGGAAAAAGAGGTGAGAGCGTCGAAAAAAAAAAAATATTTGGATTTATAATGTAACGGAACGGGTTTTCTTGTCTGGAAACTTTTGGGAATGGCTAGCCCAAATTCAAATGAGACAAGCCAAATTCCGTCTCGCAGACAACCCCTCCTGCTCTTTTGACCGGCGAGCCACTGCTGGGAAACAAACTTTTTTGTTCGGTAGCGAATGGTTTTAGTAATTTAGCCAAAGATGTTTCCAACTGTGTTTTCCACCGTCAGTCGAAGCAGGGCCGTTAGTTAGCCTAATGATTGTCGACTTACCCTTCTCGTCGGCTTTCTCTTACAAAATTGTCTTCCTCTCCAACCCCTTTCTAAGGGTTCAAACTTTTAAATGGCGAAATAATAGAACGACTTATATTTTTTAACAATTATATATTGAATATTTGAGACATTGGAAATAATCTAACAAACTACACAATTAAATAAAATAACAAGTGAAGAAAAGGAAGCGAAATACAAATTTTGAATTGTTGAATATTTTAAAATTTTATACTATTGATTAACCTAAGCTCAGGTGAATTTTTCTTACAAATTTTCATTAAGGGGGAGAGAGAGAGAGAGAGAGCGAACGAGTTACGGTTTTCACGTAATTGCTTTGGTTAGTTTTAAGCAGATTCTTTAAACATCTTACCGGCCGATGTGGGAAAAATAATTCTTCTCGTAATCCAAATTATTAGGCACAAAACTTACACAACACCCACAACAATTTAAGCAAAGCAAAGAGGGGAATTCAAACGGATTTAGCGCAAAATCACCAATCACCTCTCGCGGAAAGCTTTTGCTTTCTGTTCTCGAATTTTTTTAAGCGTATTTTGACTACAAATTCTAAAAAGGGAAGTTTTAAATTATAAGTTTTGGAAACGCCCGATACGAAGTTAGAGACGCGTGCTTTTACTTTAGCTGTAACGAAGTCCACGAAATTAATTAATTGAAAACAGCTATGTTAAGGGATTTTATAAACTTTGATTTGGGTCGTCAATTCGCACCGATAACTAGTTTCGCTTCTCTTTACAGGAGGGCGCAAGTATGACCGAAGGCGTTATTTTTCTGACTTTCAGACGTCCTACTTGAGAGGACCGTGCGAATTGCTGAACGGCAAATGTAACATACAATAAACAAAGAGCAGATAACATACAAAGTAATACCATATCATTTTAATTACGCGAGTCTTTAAACGAAAATAGATTATTGTTTCCTGTGAGGCAGACGCTACTCAGCAAATGCCATGGTACCCCATCAACTACGTATTAATAAAATGAATTTAAATTCTCGCATTATACAGGATGGAATTTCGAATTCTTACAATAATTTATCCTTCTTGCAGTTGAAAATGAACGAGGCTCTAGCCGACGAGAGAAGCAAGCGTTCAGCGCCATCTCCTTGCAACGGAGGTGCTGAGAGAGAGATAATGGCCTTACCGCCGCCCAAGGAAGAATTGTCGACCATGATACAGGATATCGAGAATAAACACGGTAAGTTTCGCAGTGTTGCCAAAAACGTTACAAACAGTTGGTCAAAAAGTTATAGTTCGTAGAATGTTAAAAATGATTGGAAAGTTAATCCATGAGTTGATCCTAAAAAACTAATTACAATAATAATAATAATGGTATTATAATTTTTGCAGCGGCCACGGTGGCCGAATTAGAAGGCATGATCCACACACAAAATCAACTCATGGACAAACTCTCTAATGATTGTCAGGCCCTCACGCGGAAGCTGGACGAGGCGAACGTTAGACATAAGTAAGGATGTACTTCCATTATACTTATATATATAGAACGCCATCTATAGGTTTTTTCTCGCGATACCATTTTTTTTTGTTTTCGTTTCTGTTACTCGTCTCATCTCCGACGTTACTAATTTGTTTCCTTGTGCTTGGTAGGGACGGTAAACAGCAAAAAAGAGTCCGATTTGCCGACAAGCCGGACGACCAAACGCAAGGAACCAATTAAAATAGACGTCAGTGTCAAATTAGTGCCCAAACGTCGGCAGGTCAGTTCTTTCTCTGTCTTTTTCTCTGGTGTCTATGATAGTTGACAACATATACATTAGTAGATGATGCATGATTCTTGTGTCGTTGTTGTTGATGTAAATGTGTTGTTTTTTGTGTGTACTCTTTCTAGTTACGTGATATAGTCGTTGAACCAGCTGTTCCCAAACTTAATTAACCCCTTTTACTCTCAACGCCGCGGGGCAGTCTTTGGAAACCCCTGCGTTAACTATTATTAAAAATTATTTATCTAAAAAAAAAAGTTCGATAAATATAGAGAGTGATCCAAATTAAGTGCGCCCCGTTGGTAGTTCATTGCCCCACGTTGGGTGCTAAATACGCAAGAAGTTCTCACTCTACTTGCGTACTCGGTTGAGATGACAAAATCCTTTCAAAGAATACTTTCTTCGAATAATTTTTCTAGCCAATACCTGTGTTGCTGTCTCATTGCCCCACATTGGGCGCCAAATGTGTAAGGCATTATTACAAGGAAAAGCTGCACCTTTCTTCCTACTGCGTTTAATTACTTAATTGAGATAGCAATGTGGTCATTTTCAGTATCGCGACAGTTATCCAACACTCAAATCGATTGAAATAACCTCGGAAATTTGTTTTGACAGTTATTTATGACAAAATTTTAGGACGCATATGACTCTCATGTATCCTGTCAATACCAAGATCGAGCACACCTAATATATTTGTAGCATGTGTGTTGCTATATCATTGCCCCGCATTGGGCGCCAAATATGTAAAATGTTATTACAAAGAAAAACTGCAGCTTCTTTCTTGCAGTGCTTGTTTAAATGGTTAAGGTAATTATTAAAGAAAAGAATTAAATTATTTAAAATGATTTTCTTGCCTTATCATTTTAAATAATTTAATTATTTCCTTTAATAATTTTTCAAGTCAATACATATATCTATCTTGTACGGTACAAATATATAAAATATGCAGCGTGCACCATCTTGATATTGATAAGACACATGGCACGTCATAGCCTTAGTAGAGTTTTGTCATAAGCAACTGCCAAAACAAACTTCCATGGTTAGTTCAATATCGTAACAGCTATTTAAAATTCAAATCGATTGAAATAACCCCAGAGATTTCTTTTGTCAGTTGTTTGTGACAAAATTTTAGGACGCATATGACTCTCGTGTGTCCTGTTAATATCAAGATCGAGCATACCTAATATATTTGTAACATGCGTGTTGCTATATAATTGCCCCACATTGGGCGCCAAATATGTAAGATGTTATTATAAAGAAAAACTGCAGCTTCTTTCTTGCAATGCTTGTTTACCTGGTTAAGGTAATTATTAAAGGAAACAATTAAATTATTTAAAATAATTTTGTTACTTTATCATTTTAAATAATTTCATTCTTTCCTTTAATAATTTTTCAAGTCAATACATATATCTATCTTGTCACGGTACAAATATATAAAATATGCAGCGTGCACCATCTTGATATTGACAAGACACATGGCACGTCATAGCCAATATCGTAACAGCTATTTAAAATTCAAATCGATTAAAATAACCCCAGAGATTTGTTTTGTCAGTTATTTATCACAAAACTTTAGGAGGGATATGATGTTCATATGTCCTATTAGCATCAAAACCGAGCATTTCTAACAAATGTGTGTCATGTTTGTTGCCATATCATTGCCCCACGTTGGGCGCTCAAAATATAACGCATAATGTCAAAGAAATGTATCCTGCTCTTGCTGCTTTATGGTATCTGGTTGAGGTAAGGGAATCCCTCCAATTAGTATATGTAATCCGTTTGGTAAAATCGAATAAAACATTAGGAAGAACTTTGTTAATTTAATTATCGAATTTACGTAATTATGGACTCAAACATGTATTTTTTTAATGAATCATCCTGTACGTTTTTTGAGCTTTTGAAAAATAATTTGTTGTTAAGTGAACATTTTAATATACTACTACTTTAAAATGAATAATAAGAAAGTAATGGTGTGCATTCAGTTTGGATCACCCGACACATGTTCATATATCTATATATCTTTTGTTTTTTTCAAGTGTAGAGTACAGGGTATAAACAACAACTCCTGTTTCTCAAGAATTCTACATTCTGGTGGCGGCATCTCATCAATATTTTGCACTATTACTAATTCGTCATAATTGTTTAATTATTTAGACATTAGTATCGTGCAGCACAACGCATGCACGCAGTAAGAGTAGTACCAAATTGAAAATTGAACAGAAAATAAAAAAAAATTACTGCGCATGTGCATGCGTTTCACTGTATGATGCTAGTGTCAAAACGAAGAGCTCTAATAAAACCTCCCACGTGTTAGCTAGCGAATCCTGCGAGTTATCCGATTTTTCAGGCGAGATATTAATACCATGCTGAGTTGCTCTTTTTAGACGAGAAACCGATCGATTGCTCGCTGAGAACGACTCCCTAACACGAAAACTGACGACCTTGTGGGCTTCGCTGAAGCAGCGGCAGGAGGCGGGCCATCAGTATCACGACACGAGGTAATCAATCACAGCGAGACGCCCCCTAATTAATCGGTCTCTCTCCTCTTTGTTCATAGGGAGGAAATACGGGAACTACAAACTAATTTAGATTACTTAAGCAGCAGATTCACTCTGCCGGCGACTACGGCCGCCGAACAAGGTACCCCCCTCACGTCTTCCTTCCTCCCGAGGCAACGAATAGCAGCATGATAGCCCACCCCTCGTTTTCTTTTCCTTTGTTTTTGCTTGTTATATTCCCATGGAAGCTCGCAGGCCCATTTTTTTTGCATTGCGCATGCGTGTTTCCTCCATGAGACAAACGGAAGTCTGGACTTGGAATGGTGCTCTGTTACTTGTACCTATTAGCTTGTGAATGAGAATTGTGTTATTTTCTTTATTATGAAATATTTTGACATGTTCAAGGAGCAGCACTCATGTCTCTGAGCTGCCTTTGACACGTTGTCCACCGAAATCGTATGTAAGGTACAGTCAATCACAAAAATAATGACATAGGAAAAATAAGCTATAAAGAAATCTCCTTTAAAATTTATGAGCTTGTGACGGCAGGGCGCAATAATTTTTTTTTATGGATATTTAGGTGAATAATGGTCGAATGCAGTAAATTATAACATCCATACTAGTACGATAAACTTTTTAAAGTTTGATTTTGTAAAAATTTCTTAACATGAATGTATAAACTAATCTCTCAGACATAAATACCAATTGGCAATGTATATTTAAATATTTTATGACAGCACATTTTGTTTAAAATTTTCAAGAATTAACTTACTTCCACTTAGTAGTCATAACGTACATTTATTACGTACTGCTGTGAACTGATTGTACAAGCATAAAAGTTTAAAGAAATTAAAAATGACAAAATTAATTTAGCTAGCTCAGCAAATATGAATTTAAAAGGGCGCAAGAGATTCTTAGATCTCAGAGTAACTTTCATGAAAAGTAATAGTGGGCGTTTGTAAATTTGACTTTCTTTAAAATCCCCAAAAATTGAAATGGCTGATTCAAAAATAAAAGAACTGTAATTTTAAAATGATATTTACAATCATTAAATTTATTGTTTAAAAAGAAAAAAGGAAAAAAAAACATTTAATTAACAACAACAGGGGAAAAAACCGTAATACTGAAGGTCTTGGATTAAAATAACCCCTTCGTGAATTTACAATTAAAAAGGACAATGCAAATCCTTTAGCAAACAAAATGGTGGATTCGTTCTAGAAGGAATTTCTTATACCACAAGAAATCCACGTGGTCTCAAAAATTCAAAGCAAACTAAAATTTAATTAAATCAACGTGGAGAAACAAATAAAATCAAAATGAAATAAAAAACACAAGCACTAAGCTTCTCTTCACCTACCCCGAGGTGATTAACAATAAATTTGAAAACTACAAAAAAAACGGAAAATTTAAACTCTAAACGCGATCACTTCTAAAACGAAAATTATTAAAGAGCCTTACATATGATTTGTGCACAACGATATAACACTTATTAATAACTAGTGAGTTGCTAGATGGACGATTTTAAAATTTCAAAACAACGAACTACATCTTAAAATAAAAATGAATTACCAAATACGGTAACCAAGAAAACTAAAACAAAACAGAACTCGCGCTCGTCAATCTGGTAACTGAGAGGCCTCAAGGTAACACTGTCATATATATGAAATTTACAACTGCGTGCGATGAAGGCGCAACGCATCGCAAAGAAAATACTAGCATATAAACTATATACAATCCTGGTGTACACAAAATGTACAAATAAACGAAATTAACTTTACACAACTGAACAATAAAATACTCAAACAAAACTATTAAATTCTTTCTTAAAATTAAATAAAAATTAACATTTGAGAGAATCCTCCCGCAGCGCGGACAAAAATTGATCTCTAATATCACTGAATTTACAATCCCGGAGTGCCGGACCACAGCAGTACGTATTTACGTACATTATTATTTAGCGAAGCCACCAAGTCAAGTTGGATGGCTACTCGTCTAGGGCGATGGTTATCATATCAGGAGTCCCGCAGGGATGCTATTTGGATCCTTTACTTTTGATCAATGATGTGTCCGAGTGCTTCAAAAACTCGCGTTTCCTTCAATATGCTGATGATTTAAAGATATTTCAACGTGTAGAGTCGGTAATGGATTGTGTCGAGCTACAACAGGATATACTACTGTCTAGAAAATAAACTCTTGTTAAATTTCAATAAATGCAATTTTATACAGTTCACTAGAAACGTTTCTCAATTTCAATTTTCGTATGCTTTAAACGTATGTATATTAACCAAAGTGTCCAAAATTAAAGATCTGGGTGTCATGCTGGATACTAAACTGTGACCACGTATTCTCCATCGACAATTCATTATTCCATAATTTTATCGATAATGGTCGATAAAATTATGGAATGGATGAATATATTATGATAGCACTGCATTTAAAGTGCATAGTTGTATTAGAATATTTGCTTCACTTAACCTATGTCATTATCTTTTGAGCTGATTGTACATTATGGTTACTTATCAAATTATCAGCGAAGAGAAACAAGTGTGATTGTTTCGCATTACATTTTTTGTTATTATTAAAAAAGAAGGATGACTACAATTGCGAACATTTTGCGTAGATAATTCTAATAAAGAAAATAGCATCTTTCAGTGCAACACCAATGCAAATAGTATAATGATATTTTATCACTGTTAAATTTATAATAGATTTAGAGGAAGTACTTAGCTTTACCAAACTTAATTAATTATTTTATCAATAGCATTACCAGATATCCACTCTAGACTCACTGGGAAACATCACTAAATTATCACAGAGAAATTCAATTACAGTGATTGGCATAAAGTTTTTTCTTTTGCTTAATGGTTTTATAGCTTTGCTATTAAACTTTTTTATGTAGATATTAATATTTGAACAACTTTTTCAAATAACTTTTTCTGGACGTCATGTTACCTAACCTCACTTGGATCATGCGTGATCATATTCCAAACTTATGCCAGTAACTGGATGATCTATTATCCGAAATATTTTAGATAAACATAATGGAAAGTATATGTTGTAATATAATAATGCATGGAATGATCGGCCCCAACGCATATATGGTTGAATTTAGGAAGCACGCCCTAAGATGATTTAAGAAACAACAATGCTGCTCACACTTACATGTCATTACATATTTATTCACATCATTTTTATATTACAATATTTGCGAATATGAGCTATATTTCATAGGCCGTATGCAGTTGACAATCACGAATCTAAAATCTCTACGCAGTATTTTACATCTACCTCTTTCAATCTAGACAAGGAGCGCCCCACAGCGGAGATCCACAAACCCCCACCCTACCAACAACAACAACAACAACAACAGCACAAACAACCTAGAGAAATAAGTGGCACTCAAAAGACGACTTCCTCCAAACCTGAAACCCCTCTACCGTCGCAAGCCAAAGATATCAAACAATCAATTGATCCACAGCTACCCAAACCCAAGGTCGTTGAGCAGACAGCGCCTCAGAAGCCAATTAAAGAAGAACCTAAACCAAGGATCGATGACACAAAAGTTGCTAAGGAAAAAACTCCAGAAATTTTCAATAAGAAAGATGAACCGTACGAAGAACAGCAGCAGTATGGTAAAGATCAGGAATTCGCGGATGATATGAGTATGCAATACGATCCTGAGCATCACCAACAGTACGATAATCAGCAATACGAGGGCGGTTACGATGATCAGCAGTACATGACGCAAGACCAGTACGATCAGCAGTACGGGCAATACGATCCGAATGCTGAGTATTCTCAGCAGGAGTACGATCCGAATTACGCTATGGATCAGCAGTACGTTGGTGAGGAGCAATATATGCCGGATCAGCAATATAGCGCCGACAGATATCCTGAGCAGACCATCGGCGAGGAACAGAAATATATTGATCCACAGCCGACTCAGCAGAAATACCCTGAGACGCAGCCGCGGCAACCGGAAATACAACAGAAAATAGCGGATCCTCAACCTCAGGTAGCTCAGAAACAATATCCTCCCGAGCCGGCGGTGGATCAGCAAAAGACTGCTACGAAAGCGCCATCTGGCTCAACGAAGAAATAGTTTAAGGAATAAAATGTATCTATTCGATTGCGATCACTTTTAAAATACGTATAATATAATAGTTCATTCACTGCTTGTTTTGATTAATTTGCTACAAAGAATGTAAGTAACAACATGTAATAAAGAAATATATGTTTCTATCGTTCAATACGTATATATCTCTATATTTACTCTCAATTTGATTTTGTTAGCAAAATCCAGCAAACTTTTTCATAAATTCATCTAGATAAACATTTACATATAGCTATTGACTGTAAAGCACCATATCCTTAGTACTCAAAATGAGAAATTTACCATATTTGGTATAAAATAGCCCATGTAGCTGAGTGACGTTTAATAAACGTCAATATGACGTAATATCTACGTCTATTAAACGTCATTTTACGTCACTCTGCTACTTGGGAGTAGACAACTTATAATTTTATTTTACTAAAAAAAAATCATTACTTTTTAACTTATTAAAATGCGTGTTCCAACGTTACAACAGTGTAGTAAAATCTTAATTTCTTTGTATTTATTTCAAGAATTCATTTTCACGAGAGTTTGATAGGCAAAAATGAAAATTGCACAAGATGTCGCTCTATTGCCACATTGAGGTAACAACCTTTATTTGCTATAACATCCTAAGTTAATCAGCGTCATCCAGAAAAAAAAAACTGTGATTTCTCTCAATTGCCAGCAGTGCAAATAATAAACAAGGCAGGTAAGGTGCTACATCCAAATAAGTTACAAACACAATTTGCTATCTGCCCATATTGCCTAGCTAGAAAAAAAGAATCCTTTAAGTAAATGTAGTTCCCCAGTCAACCAAATTCAAATTTCCCGCAATTATATTTAGTAACTTCAACTTAAAGGTATTCAAATAACTATTAATCTAATACAAAATCGTAGGTAATTTCATGCTTTAATGTTGAAGTTACTAAAAATAATTGCGGGAAATTTGAATTTGGTTCACTGGAATCGTTTGATTTTAGTTCTCCCATTTACTAAGTAATCTAAATGTCACTTGATATCAGTGTAGATAGCAAATCTAATAATGCCTGAATTAACAATTTCCGTTCATCGGTAGAATGTATATTTTTTTACCATTATTTAATGTTTGAGCAGAACTATTAGAACTATAATAAATCAAAATTTATTTTTTGGCTTACAGCTATAGATTTCCGTTGAGATATTCCTTAACAACGGAAATAAATAGTTATTTTCTTCCATAGAAGACTATAAAAATCTATTTTTCAATGAACGAAAATTGTTAATTCCACAAGTCGGTAATATATTTTTATTCACATGTGTAAAATTCCATTTAGTGTGTTTTTGTATTTAGTTTCAGCGGTAAGTAATAACGATATATCATATTTAAGATATGAGATTTTCGTTTTTGCGCACAAAAATTAATATACCGCACATCATTTTATATCCACGAGAGACTTAGAAGTCTAATATTTTGTTGGGGATCAAACCTTCCCGTTGGCGAGCTGATCGTCTACGAATTAAGGAAACTAAATTTCCGGTGAAAGTGGCAGGACGTTTTTGCCATTCATATTAAAGTATTGTTTGCACTACATCGATCCTTACTGCCTGGGTGGTAGAGTGACGTAAGTGACGATATGACGTATTGCTCGTATAATCGACATCTATTAAACGTCACTTTGCTATCTGGGCTTTGTTCTTTTTGAATGAACTAGCTGCACTAGTTCAAGTGGTGTACATTAAGCGTCCTTTTTAGTGCAAGTGACATCAGATACGGTCTTCTTTTTAACAGGACATCGGCATCCAGTTCAATAATTCACTGCAATGCCTGCCCCAGCTCGAGCCAGAATAGCGGTGCAGTTCACTATGTCGGAAACACTTTCAGAAGGGGCACCATATTTGTTACTGCACTAATGCGTTCTTTTAATTTATAGTGCAACACCAGTGTCTTCGTTCAGTTCTAGTTCAGTACCAGTTGGTTCTAGTGAAGGATTAGTGCGGCACCTTGGCTGCACCAGTTTAGCTAACAAGAACAAAGCTTATGAGTTAGGGCAGGCAGACTGACGATTTTCTTTACGAGGTATATCGTGGGTATATCTTGTACATACTCGATTGGATTTAAATCCAGAAACTGTATCGGTGACTGCAGTAACTTCCATATATTGTATATGTATAGCAACAATTCTATGGCCAATGTGTTTAAGAATTTTGATGAAGATTCAAAATCATTTGCTAGTAACAGTTTGTTTACGGCTCTTAGCAAATCAATCACGGATATTCATAGACATGTATTTTATACCCATTCCGACTGATTTGAGAACAAATATATTGTGATATTCTTATTCTTCGCATGCATGTCAATATTATTACAAAGGGGATTTCCCGAACTCGTAAGTTCTTTGTTTTTAAATGAAAATACACTTTCGTGACCTTCAATTTTATGATACATTCTCTCATAGTTTACATACTATAATTATTGTTTTCTACATTGCAAAATCAAATATTTGGTTTTCTTTAGATTCTTTATATAATATAGATAGGCTCAGAAAATTTATATTTACATAATTTATATTATTATATTGATTGATATTAACATATACATGTATTGTTATAAGTTTTTTGATAAACAAACGTTGAAACTAAAAGAAATTAATAGTCCATTTGTGAAATAATAAATATAGATTTTTATAACATTTTTTTATCGTACCTACCTTAAAAGAAAATGTCCAAATACGCATGCGCTGGACGTGTCATTCAGCTTGTCCACCTTTGTTGTATTCGTAGCGGAACGTCAACAAAACAAAACACATTTTCACAGCTGAAAAGTGGAGTGTTTACGTGAGTTTTGCGACCGAAATTCTTCTGAATCCCGATCGGTGTCATCACCGCCCCCTTAACGTGTCGCGTTCGCCGTTTTTCCAGCGAGATCGACGCGATGACGCCGAAAAAGAAGGAATTAGAGATCGTCTACAATCTCGAGTGGAAAAACAAACCGACCACCAACGGAGATGAGAAATCGAACATGGTGGGCATATTGGACATACCGGCCACTACCCTCGACTGGAAGACCTTCAAATCGTATCTGGTAAGTGCGATTTGTGAAATCTGGACTTTTAAGGCTGATTTCGATCGGTTTATTGTCGTTTCTAGCTGAAAAATTCCGGCGCAGCTGACGATAACGTCAAAGTGTCATACATCGATTCGGACGATCGCGAAAAGGCGATAAATTCGCAGTTGGACTTCGAAATTGCGTTGTACACATTCAGGCAGAAGGCTAGGATGAATGAGATCATAACTTTGAAATTGGATTGCGTTGGTGCGAAGAAATCGAGCGGGGTAGCCGCTGTCAAGACTATGGTGAAGGATCCTTGGTTGGAGCCTAGAAGACTACGACCTGTCGTTAAGAAGCCGGAGAAGCCACCAGAATGGTTCCTTGAGTACATGAAGAAGGTATTTATATTTAATTATGTAAAAATAATTTCAGAAACATTTTGATTACGCAGGAAGTTCTAGTAACTTCCTTATTTTAAATGGAATAATATTGTTTTTATTGCTTTATTCAATTCCGCAGGTAATTCTAAATTTAATTGCTTTTGCAATATACAATATTCTGTAAAAAAATTACGAGATTTGCATGCCCTTTGAAAATGATTGGTATTTTGCTAACCATCGTAGATAGTGCCATAAGACCCAGTCATATCCATCCAATTTCGGAGAAAAGTAGTAAGTTATATGTCAAGTGGTCAGATATTGAGCATCGTTTTAATACATGTAACTTAAAAAACATTTTTTTTTCTTTCAAATGGAATGTACCCACTTTTTTGTATATTATTTTGGTTTGTTTTAATCTTGTTTTTTCTCGGCAGAGGGTTTAATATATGAAATGAAAATTCTGTGGATAGTAGCGTAATTCTCTGATTTAATTTTTTTAATTACATCATTCTTAACATTTCAATGACAGTTTCATCTTTTTCAAAAGTTTTGAATGTGTATTATAATCCATTTCATGTTCAAAAGCCTTCTTTTTCAATTTATACATTTAATTGATGTCAAAGATAATTTAAAAAACGAATATTGACAAATACAACATTTTAAAACTGTCGACGAACACAACTGTATTTATTTACCAGACTTACACAAAATTAAAATCAAAATTGAAAAAAAAAAATTCCCAAAGTAAAAATTTCCCATAGTATGTAAAAACTATTAAAATTGTAATTGTGTGCCTATTGGCGAAACCGTGAAAATCTGACAGCTTCAAAATTTAGAAAATAACACAAAATCATAAATTTGATTTTTACAATATAACAATTTTAAATAAATTTAAAAACAAGTAGTGTGCTCGAAATACCATGTGATTCAAAACGATTGTCGTAAGAAAAAAAATTTTCGGAAAAATTTATCTATACTTATTACCAATCTGATGAGCGAAGTTAGCTACATACAAATTTCATACATTCAATGAATTTTCTTGACATTTAGCGACATTGGCGTGCGTGTTGTAGTATCTTTCGATTATTTGTCTTATAATTTTTTCAAATCGTTTATATTACATCTAATACACCAACAATAGTATTTCTGAATACTGTAAGAAAATAAGGGAATTATCTGTGGTAATAGCTCAACAAACAGGTAAAAAATCAATATTAACGTTAAGTGAAATAGTTTATTACATTTTATAATTTCATAGGCTTATCATACACTTCAGCGCAATGAGCTGTCAAAAGAAAGTTACATTTTCACCCCTATAAAGTTTCTACGGTACAGGAATTATTACAATTAGATCACAATAGGCGATTGGAATATTGTCATTGGTTTAATAACAATTTAAGGGACGATGACTTGCTAAACAAATCATTTTTCTCGGATGAAGCCTGGTTTTATCTAACAGACTATATCAATTTACAAAACTATTGTACCTGGTCTGCAGAAATCCACACGAATTTCGAGAAATGCAATTGCATCCCATAAAAGTTGGAATTTGGCTAGCTATGTTCAGGCAACGAATAATAGGGCCAATTTTCTTTGAGGAAACTGTAACAGTCCAACGTTACCAACAGATGTCGGAATTGTTTATTGCAGAGTTACAAGAAAATGAGCTTGAAGCCGGTTATTTTCAGCACGATAATGCTCCAGCACATACTGATCGACAAACCTGCCAATATCTTCAACAGTTTTTTGCTGACAGGTTCGTTAGAGCACAAAGATGGCCACCAAGATCGCCTGATCATTGGATTACTTCATGTTCGGCTATCTAAAAAATAGGATCTATAGAAACCGCATGCATACCATAGAAGAACTGAGAGAAGCAGTTTTGTCACTTAATAATTATACTAATTGTATGTTATAATTTAAAGTAATAAATAAATTTAGTTAAACACCAGTTAGTACTGAATTGTAAAATCATAATTAGTAAAGTTAAATTAATTACATTTCACTTTTACAAGCAGAAACACCAATCCATAGTCGTTTATATAATGCGAGTTCAAATATAGGTTACGTTTTCCTTATTTATGACAGATCCGTTTACTTTCTTATGTTCCAACACTGACTTAGCTCAAACCTTCATTACAAACACGCGGCATATACCTACACCCTGTTACTATCTATAGGAGCGGAATTGACAATCATTTTGAATCTCTGTGTACTTTTAATATTACAAACCAAAATTTTTATTGCAATATTATATTTTGATCATATCTTATATTTTTATAATGTTATTAAGGTTTATTGTAAGAAACCGAAAACATCTTATACATAGTTTTTTAATTATTATTAAAACAAAAAAAAATAAGAAAAGAATTTCGATGTCTTATGATTATAATAACTAAAATTTTGAATGAATAAGTAGTTCTGTAGAAGGAAAAATGATTTATGATGTTTTAATATCTTTTTAAAATTTACAAATTTATTTGACCTTTTTTTTTCAAAAATTTTCGAAGCGTTCTTAAATAATAATAAATAAATAAACTATCTAAAAAACAATATTTTTAACTATCATATACAGTTCAAAGAAGACCTACTGGAAGAGATATCCACAATATGCTCGTCTAAAACCCATCCGTTGTCGATACATCATTCTCGTAAGCTGAAAGCTGATCGGCAAAGGACGAGGAAAGCTACACCGTTGCTCTTCGGAGATGTTATCAACGAGTAAGCAAACTTAAACATTATTATATTCTAAGTATCCAATGAACGTTATATGGGAAGGTTAGATAAGAGTAATAAAACTCGTTCTTTCGTTCATTTAATATTTATTATATGATTACTAGTTTCGACTTTTTAAAAAGCTATCTTCAGATCAAAGTCAAAAAGGTAAAATTGTCCATGTATCAAATTAAAAAACACTAAACATGAAATAAATTAAGCGGACACCAATAATTATAAATATAAATTAAATATAAAATTGATAATGAACCATTTGTATGGTTGTCATTCTGTGTGAAAAGTTTTTCTTATACTTAAATTTTATATTTAATTTATATTTATAATTGTTGGTGTCCGCTTAATTTATTTTCATGTTTGGTGTTTTTTGATTTTTTAATTTGATAATGGATATTCATTCATTCATTCAAGTTAGGGTGGGCACTTGATGTCCGGGCACTTGAGCTTGGTGCTCATTGTATCATAAATTTTTGATAATGGATAATTTTACCTTTTTGTCGTTGATCTGAAGATGGCTTTTTAAAAAGCCGAAACTAGTAATCATATAATAAATATTAAATGAACGAAAGAACGAGTTTTATTACTCTTATCTAACCTTTAAACATTATTGTTTGTGAGTGATGGGAATTCGAAAGAAAAAAAAAATATTCCTTTTACAGTAAAGAGTTTTCAAAATCGGCGAAGATGGAACGCAAGCTGGAATCGAAGTTGGAGAAACTGGAGCACAAGACCATGAAGATAAAGGCGAAAAAGATGGCCTTGCGGGGTTCCAGTGACAGTGACGTGGGCAGGAGCAGCAGTAAGAACGATACTGCTAACGACGCTCCGTCTGAGGGCAAATACGACGTCTCGTCTTGTAAGAAGGGTGTTACCCCGCACATGATCGGTGGTGAATCGTATTATCAGACCTGGGAGATCACTAATACCGGGACTTTGCGTTGGACCGAGAGAGGTAAAGCAAAGTCGTTTTTTTTTTAATTCTGTTTTACCAAATATAATACTAGCATACATATGGTCAAAGACGTATAGTTCCGCTGGCGTACTATAAAGCGGCGCCACTGTAGCTTCTTCGCGGTGGCAGTTAAAAAGCGGCGGGGCAAGGGACGTACGAAAATAAGCAGTGGACCAACTGAACTATGTACTTAATATGGAAGCACTTGAGTATTATAGCTTTGGGTAATTCAGAAATCTATTCCTACTGGCAAAATTCAAATTTCCCACCATAATTTTCAGTAACTTAAAACATTCAAGTCTGAATTACCAACTATTTTGTATTACAATACAATTTTGACCGGTAACTATAAATAATCGCGGCAAATATAAATTCTACCCCCTGGCATATAAATAAGTGGATGGTCTGAGGATCGGATGCTAGATGTTAGTTCTGCAGTTTATATTTATCCAGTTATTTTACAGAATGAATGTATGTTTGGAGAGTTGTTCTTTATGAATCCATCTATTATACTTTATCGCTATTTAATTAACTTACTAAACAGAGATACACTATAATCGATGATTTGTATTGATGATTTACAAAAATTCCAATTTTATGATTTATTTTAAAAAGTCTGCATTTGCACTTGGTTGCATACATATAAAATTTTCTAGTATTATGTCTCATTTCCAAAAGCAATCTGAAATTTCCTAAAAGCAGCGAACGAAAAAAAATATGAAAATCTTTCCTAGAAATGAATTGCGGGAAATTTGAATTCTGCTAATTCTCTCCTTTTTTTCTATTTTTCATCATTTTTTTATTACAAATATATAGTTTGACAGTTCTAACCATTATAAGATATGTACAATAATATAATGTCCAACAATTATATTTTCTATATTGATTCTACAAACAACGAAACAGAAAAAGTTCAAGAGCGACAAAAGCTTAGGTCTGATGCTAGCATACTTGTACTTGTACACTTTGATAAAAACAAAATTGAGGAAAATATCTTAAAAGTGCAACCAGATAATAATAATGTTGCATATTTTTTTTGTAAAAACTCCTCCCGGTAAACCAAATTCAAATTTCGCGCAATTATTTTCAGGAACTTAACATTAAAGCATGAAGTTACCTACGATTTTGTATTACATTAATGGTTATTTGAATACCTTTAAGTTGAAGTTACTGAATATAATTGCGGAAGATTTGAATTTTGTTTACTGGGGCTGCGATTGAAACTTGTACTGTAATGTTTTAAGTTACATTTTAAGCAAAATGATAAAAAAAAATTCTTCTTTGATACGCCATCGACTATCCTATGAAAACAGTAAACAACAATTTTGGAAACAAATATGAGCTTATGTTTTTCAAACATCAAGGTATTCCTGAGAGTGAATTTAAAAAAGAAAGAAAAAATTATAGATTTTATAGATACACTTTTTTAGAGTTTTCTGATATTTTTTTTTTCAGTTTTTAGCAAGATAATATTCTTTCGCTGTTAACTGCAGATATATTGACAAGAATTAGCAAAAAGAAAAAAAAACATAAATTTATATATCAAGAAACAAAGATTATTTTAAATGTCCACTAGTCTACTGAAAGCAAAAATATTTTATCACCGCAAATAAATCAACAGTGGTAAATAAGATATAATATGTGCTATGAAAAAAGTTAATAGGCATTTGACGAAATAAATAAAAGCAAATATTCCGTGTGTAGCTTCGCTTTAACACAAAAATGTTTTAATTTCATTATAAAACGAGTATTAATCCATTGAGCCAATATGTGTGTTTTGGTTTTTGTTTTATTTACTAAAGTGTTACTTGTTTTGATTCCTTTAATATTAATTTCATAAGAATTTTTGCGAAATGACAATTCATTTATGAATGCTCTATCTCTTCGCTGCGCGCGCAGTTAAACCACTTTCATTCGTCTCGCACCGACTCTTTGGTTATCTTATATTTTTACGTGTTTGTGCAACGGAAAATTCCACTTACGTGTAATCACGTCAGATCACGTTTAATATTTGTTTGGTCCTACACTTTTCTAAAATCAGCCAAGCTGGGACATCTATGGTACGCCAGCGGAACTATTATTTGCCCGTATATATATTTATATTGTATTTGGTTTTATCTATTCTGACGTTGGTATTTTAGACGGTCTTAAGATACGCTTGGGGTTCACAAGCCCTCAAACCTCTCAGCAAGGAAGTGCCGTGTCCCGCTTTGCTTCCGGGAGAGACAGGAACAATCAGCGTGCTCTTAGAGATTCCCAGTAAGTTCAGAGTCCTAATTTTTAAAAGACAAAAATGTTGTAACGTTCTCTTCCGTATTAATATAGAAACACCTGGAACATACGAATGCTACTGGCACTTCTATCACGAGGGCAGACGCTTCGGCAACTGGCTAGGATGCGAGCTCATTGTCGACGAGCCTCCGGTGAAGAACGTACCTTATGTACCCAGTCCCACTTACGACGTCATCAACATCAACGAATCCTACGAGCTGGTACTGCCTACTTCGATGACGATGCCTATGAGGGGGGAAGCGCGCCCTAAATACACGTCGTTATTCGTCGAAGTGTTTCCTTCTTTCGCGTCAGGCGATGGAAAGAATGAGACTGCGGTGGAGGCAGTTGAGGAAGCTAAAGATGACGGTTTTTGCGAAGGTTAGTAAGTTATTATTGTGCTATTAAAAAAATTATTGCTTCACGTGTGCTTGCTTACCTCTCATTTCTCAAATAGCAGAAAGACGTGGAAGTGACGTTTAATAGAGGTCAATATTACGTCATATCGACGTCCGCTATACGTCATTTCGCGTCACTCTGCTAACTGGGTTATAATTCCCAAAATGTGGATTACAGCAGGACGGTAACTCAGCACATAACAGGCGTAATGTTACAAACTCTTTAAACAACAACCTGTAGACTACAATAACCGACTCCTATACCCAATAGACGTTTTGCGAATATTTTTAAATATCTTTTGAGCCTTGATAATTAAATGGGTGCGATGGAAGTTTAACGTAGCCCCTCTCACTTACACTCTATCAGCTATTCCTGACATATCCATTCATCGATCGAACCAGAGATAATGTATACCAACGAGATGGAAAACTTAATGATACGGATTTGCGACGGTGCTAGGTGCTGCCGATATCAACTCTTAGAGGGCGTTAATTGTTATTGGTGCGTAATTTGAATGCATCCCTTAAACTTTATAAAAAGTGACACCATTGGAAAGGGCGGTTTTAAGAATGAAAATAGTGAAAACAAGAGTAAATTTATTCATGGTTACACATTACCTTCACTGAGTGGCGGCTCGTCAGTTATGAGAGAGGGTGGGCACAATATAAGAACTTGCCTATTTTTTGTACACAAAATCCATTCTCCTATTTTTCATGCTGGAAAAGACGTCTATGACTTTGCTGTAAAAATGCGTTCAGTCGATCTTCTGACATTGTGCTTCTCAGAAAAGTTTTAATGCGTTTGAGGGTGGAAAAACATCGTTCATATACTGCTGTCGACAAGAGGGTTGTACAAATAATATCCAACAGTTTACATGTTTCCGTCAAAACCTTTTTTAAGTTGCTGTGTGTTATGAACACTAAAAGCGGCAAAACACCACCTACATCTACGTCACACATGTCCTCGCGCTCATAAATTACTGAAAGTTCACTTTTTAATTACACGCTGTCCTACATAGGATAAGATTTCATATTTTTTTATACACATAATTAACCGACGCAAAATATGACGACTTTTTTCCACATCTTCGGTGTACTGAATTTTATGTCGCAAATAAGCACTGTCTAACTATTCACGTATGTCCACTTTGCCTAGAACATCCAAGCAATCCAAGCATGCATTCATGTGAGAAACGGAATTTTCATGTTTCTTTGCCCTCTCTGCGATATGCTTTAAATCGTTTAACCCTTGTTTATTCCACGCACTGACCTCTTTCTTAAAAATTGAGCAGATAAAACAAAATAGTTTATTTGTTAGTGAACATCCGCACATCCACTCATATTTTTATTAAATACTCTATTGTAAGTTCGAGTTATACTGTGTGGAAGTGTACTTTATTTGAAGATCAGGAATAGGCCTTCTTTTCTCTTTCATTAAAAGTTTTTCCTCAAATGAGAACGGGTTTTTTTTTTAAATATTTTGCACTCAATTAACTTCCATCATTAATAATAAACGTCATTTAATGAAATCACGGCGATATACCTATAGTGTGAGTCTGTAATCTGGAATAAATTCAGTAAAGCGAAGACAGTATTTTTTCCGGAAATATGCTCGGACACGTCGACTAGTATTTTAAATTGTCCAATTTTTCATCTGAGAAAATTTTATACAGCGTGTCCCAAATTTGAGATATGACGTCATCGACAATTTTTTTTAAATGGTAGCCCTAATTTTTTTATAACTATTCTTAAAGGGTATATCAAATTACACATGCTTACCAAATTTCAAGTTTTTATTCCTTGTCATAAAAAAAATATTTAACAATAACTAATTCGAAAAATGAAATCTGATTCAAATTTATTTTTATGAAGTTTAGAAATGGCACGTCAAAGGGTTTTTGCTTATCATTTTTTTTTTTGTCAAACCAGGTTGACGTCTTATTACAATGTCTTCGCTTTACTGAATTTATTCCAGATTACAGACTCACACTGTATTTAATTTCAACAAAGAGTGAGAGGTAAACTTTTGGAGATGGAATGTTACAGCATGCACGAATATATAAGTAGAGCCTAAGACATCTACATCCAGTTTGTTTTTGTGCTTCTTATATATATGTAACATTTATTTTTTATCTGTTTGTATTTTTATATCTGTAAAAAAAATGACTCGCCATAGGTATTTTTTTACCTGGTTTTGTAAGTTTTGTAACATGTTTGATTTTAATGACTTTATTTGTAATTGTTTCATTCCAAATAAACGGCGAATTATTAAATAACTGAAGACTACGTAAAAACACGTATTAAACTAATTCATTTAATTACTAATATTTATTTTTACGAATTATTGACGATGATATTCATTCAAGCTGTTAACTGATTTATTTCCACGTCCCGCTTCGCTCAGTTCGACTATTCATTATATTTGCCGAAGAAATCTACATGTTCCCTGAAGGTTCCAGTCGTTCACGCTAGAAATTTCCATTGCGAATTGACGCACCGCACACTAGCGCCCTCTGTGAGCATTCTTGCGATTTAGGGGTGGCGCCATCGTCTAAAATGAAAGCGTTTCCTGCAGGGAGAATTTTGTTGTCCCCACTTATTGTTAACTTTTCTACTATTATTCCTTCCACGAATACGTAATTATTATTCATTTCTAATTGATCGAAACAGTGGAAGACATCACCAACGCCAAGGAAGATCCTAAGATCGACACCAATCCTTTTTCGGACACCGACAACCAGAGCATAGTCTCCATATCGGATTCCTCCGTACATTCTGTAACTAGCGAAGATTTTGTCATGTTGAAGGCGAACGCTGGCGGGGAAACTTCTCCCCCAGCGAAGGAAGTGGACGGAAGTGATGTGGCGACTGGCGGTACCGATCTGGCCCAGATGAACGTCAGCTCGGTGGATGAGAATCTGGACAATGACGGAGTCTTTCGATTTGCCGTCGCCGATGAAGAGAATGCCGACGAGTGCGCATTTTTGAAAACTTTGAATTTAGAAAGGATAGAGCGGTGTCGTTACTCCTACCACATTCCGCAGACTGTCGTACACTGCAAGGCTGAAGAGGACGAGGTCGGGGCCGAGGAACGCAAGGAAAACGAGGAGGATCATAGTAAAGCTTCAGTGGTGAAAAATGAGAAGGATGTTGAGCAAAGTGCCACGGCATCTGCGATCATACAACAAACGCCTATTGATTTAAGTAACAAATCTGTTGCAAGTGAGGAAGCCAATGAAGAAAATAATGTTGGTAAGTGGAAATTTTTACTCCTTTATTTTACCTTTTACATGTAGATGGCGTAGCTGAGTTTTCTGGGAAATTCTCCCTCATATTTATATTTATTTCTAAAGAAAATTCCGGATCATTTGTTTTGCTGCGTCCGTTTATTAAAATACAATTTATCTTCTTTCTTTTATTTTAAAGTGTAGTTTGTCGTTTTACAATGTGTGTTAACTTGTCTTATACAATTTTATTCAATTTTTATTATTTTATTACGTGATTTATTTTTAAACCGTTTTTAATTATGAATATTGTAACTTTTATCTTTTTATTCACTTATACATTTTCTATTTATTAATTAATTATTTTACTACAATCATTTACACAATTTTATCCCTTTTATTCATTTTAACTTCAATCTAATTAATTTACATTGTTAATTTCTTGTTGGATTTCTTCAGCTGACCTGAAGATATCCCTTAGTGGATGAAACCGGTTGTCGTCATTAAAGAATTTGTAAGAAATTGGATCATTTACTTTCATTTACCTTGCTAAGTGGAAACTGTCGTATTTGCATTGAATAACTTTTCTGGTATGAACTTTTTTTGGTATTGTAAATTTATCAAAGCAAAACGGTGGCTAGTGAGCAATTTTTTGTTTATTGTTTATCTTGAATTAAACCGTAACTTTGGTCTTTATCAAGCTGTCGATTAATTAAACAATAATGTTAAAAATATACAGTATGTTCGTAAATGATTGAGATGAGAACCATAGGCAACCATATATACAGATTGGTATTTGCAATGAAATAATACCCTAACAGTAATTTTAAAAGTCAAAACTCAGTAAAGCGTTTATTTTATTGGATTAAAATGCCTTCGATAGTTTTGCACAGAACAGGTTTTTAATATATCCAAAATAACAAGAACAAGAGGCAACAATGAACAAGAAACGATATGAATTTTAGTAGAAAATAGACAAAAACGAACAAGAACGTGACATAAACAATATGGCAACCAAGCTCTGCTATGCATAAAGATAGGGTTAACTTGTTTTATTAGTAACTTAAATTTCATTTAATGAACACTGTGTAAATGGGGACAGAAGAAACAAGAATGATTCTTGTCTGTTCTGTAAACAAAAAATTGCGCATTAAGCGCTCTTTTACTTTGGTTATGCCTGAAAAGCGTTCTTTTATCATTTAATCATTTAAATTTATTTACTGCATTCTTTTTAACCAATTATTCCACTACCGATTTCGGCATGATATGTCTTCTTCAGGTGCACAATTAGAATTAAACTAAATACCAAGTAATTGTGTTAATATGAAATATTTGCAAGTTTGAGGTATGTTTAAATAGAAAATGTATAACAAGCTAGGTTATGTTAACAATGTCCAGTGATCGCTTTTCTGCGACTTATCTCATGCTCAGTGCAATTTAGTAAAAGAAACCTAAATTGCTAATATAAAAATACTACTTAATGCAATAGTCAAACAACCTCTTCATAAAATTATAAAAACTATTGACTGTATTTTATTGTAAGTAGTTTTAATTTTTTATGCCATGAACTCGCACGCGGCCTAACTTGATATTATGATTATAGAACATTTTTTCAACAAATCTAGATTTGAGGGATAATTTCTTTCTGAAAACAACACGGACTATAAACATAATTCCAATCAAACTCAATGTCACAATTACATTTGACAATTTGACACATTAACTGACAGCGAAGACACAGATTGTACAATAGGTAAAAACATAGGTAAATTGTACAAAAGGTCAAGCCGCTATTAATTTTTTATTGGCCCAAAACAGAATCTCTGTTTTTCTATTGTACGGAACAGTTGTGACGTTGGTCTAAAATTTTTAAAAATATACATTTTCAAACTTCTTTTTCTTTAAAAACACTAATCTCACAAACAAAAAACCTGTAAATCCATAGTAATTTGAAACTTTTCTTTCGAATAAAAAAAATAAAAAAATCGGTTATATTTATTATTATTAATAATTAATCAAATTTTTGTGAGAATTTATTTTAGTTTTAAAATTTCTACACGCATGAAGGTGATGAAATTGTAATTTTTTTTTTATTAAGAGAAGAAGACATTAAGAAAATGAATTCCAGGCTTTTTTATAACTAATGAGATTAATAAATTTAAAAATGTTATTTAATAGTTTGGTCCATTCAGACCTTAATATTTATTTATTGGAATTTAATGTTCATTTATTGGAGTTTTTACATTTTGTTATAAAGCTATAAGTTGAATTACAAATAAATAGTTGTTTTCATCAAATTTACACTTTTACATTTAAAAAAAATCAAAGCATCAGTGATATGACTTTATACTGTTATCTTCCTAATCTGATTATAGTTAATATAATTTTCAACCTAATGCAGTAAATTTGTAGTGTATTCACTCTAGTAATTGTATTTTGAATTTAAAAAAAACTTTTAACTTTAACTTTATTTTATTTAATGAAAAAGTATTGTAAATACTGATTTTACTTTTATTGTTATAATTCTCATCGTTGGATGTTTTTTAGCTTGTCTGAGGATGTCCGTTCACGGACGAAAGCGGTAGCTTTCATTAAAGATTTTTGAGAGAAAGTGGACCAGTTTCCCTAATTTTTACCTTCCTAATTATATAGAAAACTCTTGCTAGTAAAGAGATTCACACTAGTGATGTAACGAATACGTGATTTTACACATTCGCGAATGCGAATATTAACTTCTTAACTTTACTAGCGCCATCTATCAGCTCTCAATTTACAACTATACGAACACTTGCATTAAGCGCTTAACAGCACGCAGAAAATTAAATTTCTCCATCACCGCAGAGAAACTAGCC
The DNA here is from genome assembly GCA_004143645.1 of Protaetia brevitarsis. Classification (NCBI taxonomy): domain Eukaryota; kingdom Metazoa; phylum Arthropoda; class Insecta; order Coleoptera; family Scarabaeidae; genus Protaetia; species Protaetia brevitarsis. Next base: position 530,269 of record RXPK01000215.1, read on the forward strand.
AAATACAACCGAATCGTGTCGACTTTTTACATCTTATTCTTGTCAATTCAAGTTTAATTTTGAGGTTATTGATGGTTATTCTAATGTAAACTGCAAATTTGTGTTCAAAAGGTTGTTTTAGGATCTCAATAAATTTAAATATTATTTTTTTCTTTTTCTAAATTATCCATTTTAACAGCTAATTTTTTTTATTCGTAATATTCGCATATTTATTGCGAATGCGAATATTCGTTACATCGCACTAACTCACACAGAGTGAAAAATGGATTATAGCATTGTTTAAATAAATCTAGTTAGTCAACGTAATGCATTTTCAAGTATTGCTCAGGGAAGTGGTGCACCCTATCGGTGAATGTAAATTGATTTGAAAACGTGATAAATATAACAGGTATCTCGGTCAGAGTGAGAGACAGATTTCTGTGTTTTATCTATCTGCGGTGATTTACTGGCATTGGCGAATTGTGTGGCCTGGGGAAAAGGGAGGGTGGATGCATGTGACGCTGTGATGACGCACCTCGCCATAATTCTCGTGTTTGTTTACATTAGAAGATTAGAATTGTGAGGTATTCTGTTATAAATATAAAGAAATTGAAAGTATATTGCAAGGCACGTTCTTGTTGACAAAACATTAATTGAACAATTTTCTAAATTGAGGTTTTTTCTTTTAAGAATAAAATATTTAAACTTAAAATAAAAATCACTGAAAAGAGAAAAGTTTAATCTAAAAGGACGTAAATTTGCCGAGAAAAAAAAACAAATCTACTTCTCAATTTTTATTTTCTTAGTTTTTAAATTAATAAGTTGTTTTGTTAACTTAATTTACTTATATTTATGATTATATAATAATCAGAAAATGTTTGTTTTATTAAGAAGAATAAGTATTTAGTTTGATAATATACAATCTGTAGTTCGATGGCCTTTTTATATTTAAAATTTTAATAAAACGCGGGTTTTTCGTTCGAACGTATATACGAAAACCTTCTTCTCCTCCTCTCTCCTATTGCTATCTTCGTTTCTCCCGTGTATAGCGGTACTGTTGCTAACTTCAACTGGTGTAAGAGCGGGAAATTTATATGGTTTTTCTTGTATTTACAAAACATTTTTTACTTGATTTACTTATGTTTACTATTACATAATAATAGAAATTTGTTTTTTATATAATGATAAAAAAATGTAGTTTGGGGGTACAAATCGCCATTTATTTTTACATATATGCACCACTTTACTTAATAAAAACACCATACATGATGACACATTTGCGCTCTTTCTCTTGAGCAGCTGAAAAGTTACGAGGTAACCTTTGCGGACAACATCCGTATATACAAGGTTACATCGTAACTTTTCAGCCAATCAAGAGAAAGAGCGCGAACGCGACATCATGTATGCTGTTTTTAATAGCTTTCTTTGTTTGTGTGCTTGGAGCAGTATCTACTGACGTCATCAGAGTAACTTGAGAGCGTCTCAGAATTGGATTTAAAGATGGTACAAACAAACGCGCTCGATTGCAATACAACCTTAATTTTATTAGTTACTTATTGTCACAGATATTATGAATAGGAAAAGTAAAAATAATTTTTCAAATTAATGAATCTAGACTAAAATAAAAATGCATCATATACTAGTATTTATGTACCTACCAAGTGAAGTTTTTAAAATATAATGATCGTTCTTTACATCAATCACATTGGTATCATTTATCCATATCGTGTATATTTGATGCGGGTGTAAATCGGATTACATTTACAAACGACAGTTTACAACACGGTGTTAGCGCGATTAGGTTATGTTGCAAAAATTGCTCGTAATTGCTCGGACGTCGGATCGCCAGCAGAAAGAGGAACCTCTTTGTGATCTGGATTTGCTTACTCTAAACAAACAAACACGCACAAATCATGCTCTAAAATACAAACAAACGCGTAAAATTCCATGGATCTGCTTAGATCAGACAAACAAACAAACCTAATAAGTAACGTGGTGCATATATGTAAATATAAATGGCGATTTGTACTTCCAAACTACATATTTATTTTTATAATAAAAAACGAATTTCTACTATTATGTAATAGTAAACATAAGTAAATCAAATAAAAAATATTATATAAATATAACACAAAACTTAGAACTACATATATATATACAGAACATAACATTAAATTAGAAACTAAAAAAAAGTAAAGTAAAATGGTAAAAAAATAACGATTATATATTATCAAACTAAATATTTATTCTTCCTAATAAAACAAACATTTCAATGTAAACACGAGAATTATCGCGTGGCGTGTCATCACAGCGTCATCGCCTATCCACCCTCTCCTTTCCCCGGGCCTCACCTGCAATCTGCCTACAACTTACGAGGTAACTATTGCAATTAAATAATATTTTACCGACACGTAAGAGAGCCATCTTGTATGTAGTAGTCTAACTATAAAGTTTATATTTAAATCGAGACGGACATCAACGGCGTGCTGCCATCTACCGCTTTTGTCCAAAATGTTCAAAAATCCGTTAACTATTTTGTCCATAAGGTTGACTAACTAGTGTGTATATTAACAATGATTATAGTAATCATTTTCTCCATCCGCTACCACAAAAAAAAAACAAATATCAAATACCAATAATAAATTAACTATATGAAAAATTTAAGATGTTTCATTTAAGAAAGTAAATTTTGTAAAAGTGGCATCTTTGTATAAACACCCAGTCCATTCGAATTTCAGGATAAAATAAAAACTCTGCATTATTTAACTTAGCCTACACAAAAATCTTTAACTTCAGGATACGCTTACGTCCAATACAAGGGTCGCAAGATTCCGATATCCAAGAAATATTTAAGTCCGGAATTTTTAGCGACGGCCGAGTCGGTCCCCGACAGCGAATTGAATAACCTGGCAAGATAAAACTCGAGATAGACGAGGAACAAAGCCGTTTTGTTAAACAGGAGGAGCTTGTCGAACCGGCTTTTTCGCACTTCCACACCGCCATCTGTGGACGGCAACGCCGAACCAGTTCGCAATTTCCAGCTTGGGGAAACCACCCGTGGGGTGACCCACGGTGCGAATCCGTTCTGCTCTTTATCAGTGAATAACGGCGATGAACTGGCCGGTTGTCCGATGTCGAGCTCACTGGACAACGACAATAGGTTTTTCGTATTCCCGCAGCACTATCCGGGATATGAGGTGGTGCCACCTATGAGTTCGAGTTATGTTGCTGGGAACGGAGGGAATATGCCTTTTCAACCCGCCTATGGCTATAATACATTGGGTGAAGGTTAGTGTTAAAATTGTGGATGCTTGTTAGTAAATAGAAATGATGACCTGACCGTAATTTTTTTCCCGATATATTGTAAATTATGTCGAAAGATAAGGTACGGATAAGCGTTTTCGGCTTCCGCAGCGATATTACATTCGCACAATTTGACCTTGGTAGTTTCCGCCAAGGGATTAAATGTCAAAATCATTTTTAAGATCGGGCGAGTATAATCGTGGGTAGATTTGATTAATTGATTTATTGCTGCACCAGTGGTGTAACATAGTATTCTATTGTACATTTTCCTTTGTTTTACGAATGTAGTAGGGAACTACTGGCATATAAAGAGCGTTGGGACACCTAATTCAATGAATTAATCTGTCTTTCGCAAGTTGTAAATAATGCAAAGAACTTTTTTTCTATAGCATAAGGATTGATTTTGTATTTGGATTGACCTGCAAATAAAAGATCATAAGTTGAGTGTGAGTTAAAAATCTTTTATCAAATATCGCAATTACTTGCATTCATTTTTCTTAAAACGTATAAAGATTTGTTTAACTTGAAATAATTGAATTATTGTGAATGTCTCATTTAAGTCTTTGTGTATAATCAAATCCGACAGCTTCCACTCTGAAATCGAAGCAAAATAGTTATAGCAAGTTGAACGTTTAAATTTAACTGTTTTTCCGGTAGAATATTAATTTTATTTTTTCGACTTTAAAATTAATTTATTCACTCAACACCACATCGTCATTTCATCTAACACAAGGTGAGCGTTCTCTCTAACAACTCCTCTTGGGTTTTGGGGGAACCAAGATCGCAGTATCATCCGCGTTACATCACAACATTGCCGCAACAAGTCGTTTATAAAAACAACAAATAATGCTGGCCCTAAGTTCGACCCTTGCAGGATACCAATAGATTTATCGTTTGTTTCAAATCTGCAACGTTCCACGTGTCTATTATTATCATTTCTATGCGGTACATAATTTACCTTAATAATAGAATTCTATTCATGAATTCTACAGAAGGCATTCTTCCCGAGAATACCTGAAGTGATTCAAAGTTTAACTATGAAATAGAAAATTGAAAAGTCATAATTTCCTTAAGTTTTCACATTCACTATGAATATGGGAATAATTTTGGAAATATTCCACTATTTCCACTAATTCAATTTATTTGGTTCATGTAATTAAAACTATGAACTTCAAATGCTGATGTAATATTTGCTAATAATCACTATTTTATAATGCGGTCCATTGAACTTCTACTTCAATTTATTTATAGAGAACAGACTCTTCTATTTCATATCTAATAGACCAGGTATTCTTAATATTTTCCATAAGAATTAGTTTTATAAAACTCTATCGTTTTACCAATAAATAATGACGGCAAGATATTGATTTTATTTTCATTTTTTTTTTTCCTCTGTTGTAAATATTTAAATTAAAAGCAAAATTTAAAATTATATATAGGTAATCGTTCCAAATTTAAGGTAATATTCAAACTGCACTCAGTTATTTAATAATCCAGCGTGTAATAATACTTCCCCAGGTAAAACAGTAAATAGATAATCTCTTGGACGATCATGTATTTACATCTTTTTACGTTCTTACCTTAAAACCGCAAAGAAAAGTAATATACGACGGTATCTACTGCTTTGTTATACTATTTTTACAGTTGAATATTCAAAACAGTCGTAATCCACGGGAGATTTACAGATATTTGAATTCACAGAATTTGACCTTTGTAGTTTCCGTAAAAGGATTAAATGTAAAAATAGTTCTCAGAATCTGTACATTTTATATCTTATATTCAGTAGAGTGCGTGAGGTCAGTAGCAATATATTCCGCAAATATTATATTATTTTATTCCTTTGGTGTACACATTGTTTAAATTTAATTAATAAAAATAAATACATGCCAGTAAAAAATGAATTGAGAATTTTCTTAAAAATATTTTATATCCAATAGTTTTTTTTTAATTACACATTTATCATCCATGATTCCAGTTTTAGTTAACGATTGGACCACAGGACTGAATTACTCAGCTTGTGTCCGCTACCCAAACAACCTCGGTAATCACCAATATTACAACGCCATGGGCAATAGCAGCACGGCGAACACATCTAGAGGTTGTAGCTCGATACCCAACAGCAGCAGTAGCACCCCTTCGAACCAGTCCCCAGAGTCCCCCATCAATCGTTGCCAGAGCAAAATAGAGAGCTCCGTAGTGAACATCTGCAACGGGCACTGCATGTTCGACTCGCAGAGCAGCGTTAACAACATGACGACTGATTGCGCACACAATGTTCCCCAGGAAAGTGTCCATTCCGCTTCGAATCAAACCAAAACTCCTCGGAAGATCTTAGGGGTGGAGTACCAGGGTGCCTGATTTGTTGTCCGGAGCTACTGTAGTCGCAACGTCCGCCATAAATACCGCTAGGAGTGTGTTGAATATGTTCGTACCGCCTAAAAGTGCAGAGGTAAGATAAGTTTTCATTTTGCCGGTCCTAAATTGAAATTGTTTTATGTCATTGTTACAATGATCTTGAGAAAGTGCCAACGACATTGAATTTTATTCAAATGTAAGAATGTGGAATTTTTGTTTTATTTCTGAATACGTCTTGTAAGTCTCTAAATAACGGCCAATTTTGTTATTTTGGTAAATAAAATCGTAACTTATTTCAAGTCTATACGCGCATCATGCAAAAACTAGTAGTACGATGATCATTTAAACCGGGATTTAATAAAAATGCAACACATAAAGTCACTCAAATATAGAGTAAAAGAAAAAAAATCTCTTTTTTTTCCGATACGCCTAGCTGTAGAGCGGATATTCACTTCTGCGGTGCTGGTGAATCAGCGTAGTTACGGAAACAATACAACGTATGCGGTAGAACAAGAAAATACTTTTTGCCGCGTATAATTTGCTTCCATTCTTGCTTTAGTGTTATTTATGTGTATTACTAGTATCTATTTTTCTCAAATATTATTTCCCTAGTATTTCTTTCTGTCTAGTATTATCATTGGCTTTCAATATTGGACTGCTAGATGTTACAAAAGTGACTAATTATAATTGGGACATTTGCCAGTTTTACATCAGAAAGGTTTTTTTGGAAAAATAGCTCAATATACTATAAAAAATTAATTTACAATCAGTATTTAAAAAAAAATGAATGTTTTGTGATAATTCCATTAAAAAAATAATTACATTTTTATTTGCGTGTTCTGGAACTTTTCAGACGTACTGTATAATATACAGATTGTCCATAGATGTGGTTACAAAGAGCAAAACTTTGCTGATATGCGTTGTTACAAAGAAATTATTTATTTAATTAATTTTATTCTTTATAAAATTTTCTGATTTACCCAAAATTTCACTAAACATATTTAGGGTTGACTATAGATGTACACTTATTATCTATCCATTTTATGTTTTAACTTACGTCATGAGAACTGAGTAGCCTGATAGCCCGCAATAAACTCACATTCAGCAATCGAAGGAAACGAAAAAGCCGATGAGTTAGCAAGAAAGGGTTTCTGGTTTGTATATAGGTTCAGAAACTGTTCTAGGAGTGTCTAAAAGCAGCAAAGTTGTAAACAAACACAAATTTGATTGTAGTTGGTAGTTCGGAAATTGTTCTAGTAGTATGAACTTGGATGAAAAAATAGGACGGGATCCAGTTTGAAAACTAGTTTCTAGTATACAAACTTGGATGGAATTTTCCGATTTACATTATCCAAGTCGATCTAGTTCAGAAAATAGTCATACATTTCTACACGTAAAAAAAAGTATAATGTAAATCAAGGTTTATACAACATAAATCTCGTATGGGACTTTTTTTAGTTGTGTGCAATTTTGCCTTAGGTATTAATTAAACGTCCAAAATGAGTATATCTTATGCAAGGCTATTTTATTGCAGTAAATACGATCCATTTACTGCAATAAAATAGCCTAATCTTCAACAAATTTCCCCCCAAACCATAAATAAAAGCCTTTAAGCGTTTTTGCATTATTTCTGTTTTCAAATGTATGGAATTTTATGGACTCACAAGGGCATATTTTGATACCCTTATAAACCATTTCTAACAATGAAAAATTACATTTTTCGCGGGCATTTCTTCAAAAACAGCTTTCGAGTGTAGTCCTAATAGTTACAGCGGCGTCATTCTTGTCATATTTTTACGTTTACATTTTTTCATACTTATTTACAAGGTCCCATAGAGCTGGGTATGATACAGATGTATTGGAAAACCTCCAATTAACTAAATAAATGGCATATGTAGATGAGATAAATACGTTGTTTCTTTATTGAGCAATTTAGAAGTTATATATTAATTACAATTTGACAGCGCTTACAGCCTAAAACTGCCACTAAATTATTTTAAGGAGAATATTCAATAAAGGACATTTTTTTTTCACAGAAACGCATGTTACTTTTTTCTCCTTTTTGTTGTCCCAATTCATGGTCATCCTGACTAATAAAATAATCCACAAATTGAATTACTCGAGAAAAAATTAAATTCAAAAATAAATTAATTTTAGTTAATGAAAGCATAAAAGTAAAGGTTATTCGTTGTTAAATTTCCGTGTTTATATCCCTTGCAGTGCGGACGTTGGCAGAATGGCCATTGGATTTCCACAAATCCCGAATCGAAGAGAGAGAAGAACTTGCGATTGCTGTACGAAATGGGATTCTACAATCGCGATCTTAACGCCACCTTGTTAGCTAGGTATAACGACGATGTTAACTCGGTGGTAGCAGAATTGTTGCAGTAAATGAAGAGTAACAGTATAAGATGTGTATATTTTAATTTAAAAATCTACATGTTTATCATTAAGGTTAGTAAGAAGTACGCAGAAGATTAAACTGGTAACGAAACACTCTGTATATTTTATGTGTGTTAATTAATATATTAATTTTATTTCTTTATCGTTAAAATGTATCATTTTTTTTTTTTTCAATTTAAGCAAGCTCTTCGCCTATTTCCATCTCAGAGTCGAGGTGTTGAGGAACAAGTGAAAAAAAGGTTGACGTTTGACACTTTATACATTCATATATTTACACGAATGACTTGCTTAAATTAAAGAATTAAATTTTAGCATCTATAATAAGATCATCTATCTTACTCGTATATTATTGTCTATAGTATCTAGTTTTCTTCGTCATATTTAATGCCTAAATTTTGTGTGATCTGTCGTAAGGCGCAACAAACTGTGAGAAAGATGAAATAACCGATTCGCGCATAGGGAGAAGATTGCGCAGATGGTGTATTAGGATGTTTTGAGTTCGATTATTATTGAAATGTGAATTAATATTTGGTCGTGAGTGATTTTTGTTGATCATGATTCTAGAATCGTATATGATAATATTGTATAGCGTGTGTAATCCTCTCTTATAAGATTTCACTTTCAAGAGATTATATTACGATTACCTAATTATTTGTAGCGTAACTTGTTCGTTGGGATATGCGTACTTGTTAGGCCATAAACAAAATAAAATATGTATTTACAAAATGGTTGAATTATTTTTCTATTTGTAAGGAAGCACGACCTGCTTGATGACTTTGATAGTTTGCTTTATACGACCTGTCAAATTGTGAGTTGCACGCATGCGCGTATACAGGAGGAGGGGATTAGCCCCTCCCCTCCTCCCACCATGAGCTAGCGTTCCTTCGTTTTTCCTTTTTTTTGTTGTTTACCCTTCCCATGATGACACTATAATTTTTATCTAAAAAAATAGGCGACCTGTTTCTTTTTTTTTTAGTTAAAATAATCATTTCCACTGCCCCCCCTATAAACTCAAGCTGTATATGTACTGGTTGTACAACGTTAGGTTCAACAGGAATTATTGGGTATGACAGCCGAAGTTTGAATCAATACTCAATCTTTTTTAATTCTAAGCTTTCGCAATTATTTTATTGCTTCCTCAGAGAATCAAAGTTAAGGCTGGGCTATTTGTGGTGGGGAGAGGTTGTTAAACGTGACACCAGAAAGTGCTGGTCCCTAGAGTTTAATAGCAAAAAACGTGCGAAAAAGTAACGTCACTATTACGATAGATTGCGATAATACAACCAGTTGCAGGTAATGATTAATAAGTTGCCTATACACGACATATTTTCAGAATAGTTTATTATATATATTTATTATTATTTATGTATTTGTTCAATATGTGTAAAATTTAAACATGTATTGTAATAAGTGCAGACAAGTATCTAAAAATTAAAAATAAGTCCAAGCGTTGCCAGTATTATAAAGTCTACAGAAATGAAGTAACTGCCAAATATCATTCTTATTAGATTTTATAATTTCACTGATAAATTCCAGTGACGTATTTCATGATAGCTTCATAAATAATATAAAAAAGTAAAATAAATAATCATCAGATATTCTAAAACTTAACAACGTAAAGCCTTAATTAATAATGGAAAAATATATTCAATAAGCATAAAATTTTAACTCCAACTACGTATGTAGGTATCGGCGATTGTAAATTCGACCGCTTACGAAAATTAACATTAATCCCGTATGTAATCTCGGTCGGCCGGAAATTTTATAGCTATTGCAGTTTCAATATGTAAACCGGTGTGATATAGTATAAGTACAGTTTTTAGTTTAACTTAACATAATTATGCATACATAGTTGTCCACTTGGCATTCTTTCTTAAATATTACGTTTAATATTGATCTTATCAGAAAATGTTAAGATACATGTTTTATTCGGACGTTTCTTGTTCTATCTAAAAATATTATGAGAGAACAAACAACACAAACAAAATTATAATTAAAAAAAAACTGTTTGTAATAATAGATTTACCGAAACAATTTCATATCATGATTCTTTTTTTTTTGTTAATATTTTCAATATTACTATTAGAAGTAGCAGTAAATAAGTAAATACAGTATTTAATAATATGATAATAGCATACACATTCGGCCAGCGAACATTTATAATCGGGAATAAACGTATGCATAAAAACCCACCGTAGTTGCCGAGCATGTGAACCAACGCGCCCACGAAGGGGATTGGAGAGTACAAACTATCGGAGGTACGCTTTGCAACGTGCTAGTTATAGGAATCGCATTCAGTGAGACCATTCCATTACCGGTATAGTATATCTGCGTTCACACGAGTTGTCTTAAACCCACCTGTATGTATGTAGCCCCTTGGCAAAATTTAAATTTCCCACAATTATTCTTAGCAACTTTCAACATTGTAAACAACAAATTACCCAATGCTTTGTATTTAATTACTAAGTTATTTGATTCTTTTGTCAGCTATCGAAATTAAACAGTTACGTTTACGTACCGTACCTAGGAAGAACGCAAACTATTGCGCTCTTTATAAGTTTGTGTACGCGAGCGCCAAACGTTATACATACATTAAAATGTACTGGAACGAAACAAAACGATATCGTACTGTACTAAGTACATATGCTTTAGATGGCCTTGAATCGTTTATGTATGGGAACGTTTTACGAATACAGAATACAAAAGAAAGGTACGCAAACCGTACGTTACGTTTAACGTACTTGCCGTTTTACTATTTAGTTTAGTGTGAAGTTGTACTACTGCACTAATATTGGATGAAAAGTAAACAAGTGTGTTTTATATTGGTTTCTTACATTTCTGTTAGTATACAATGAAATAAGTACAAGGTTAGAAATAAACATTCTTGTGAGAAATATAAACATTTTAAATTGAATAATAATAATAGTAATAAAAAATAAACACAAAAATTATGAATCGTAGTATCTAAATTGCCATCCGTGTTTCTTTCAAAACCTTTAAACTAACATTTTCCCATATCGTTTCGTTTACGTTATTCGTCCCGAAAAAAACACGCAAACGATATTCTTTAGTCTCCTGGCATCTTTTTTTGCTGGCCTTTTTTTTTAATATAAGAATGTCACTAATATATATCTGGTAATAAGAATAGAGCACTTACTAAACCTACCTATGTTTTTTTCTTATATTTAAATGTATATTATATTATTAAATCTATATGTCTATATATACAATTATGCCATAATGCGAGAAAGATCTTTTGCTTTCATTCTTAATAATATTTGCTTGGAAATATCCGATCCGTTATTAAAATTGTCAATATAACTTGCGTGCAAATTTGGATTCAGGGATAATTAAGATGTACATACAGGATTATACGCATCATTAACCACTCCTTATTATTTATCCAGTATATTTTTCTGGCAATATCTACTTCCCTATTTACTTAAGATTGAGTGAACCATTTGCATTCCAACAATACAATAAACATTAAGTAAATTATAGGAATTAGATATTTAATTAACCACTTTGTGAGCACATTACAACTACAAAAAAATGTTTGCTGGCATTTACAAACATCTGTGCTAAGTACATAAGGAGGTGCATTAATTTACGAAAGTATAATGGTAGGAAAATTACAATATTTCATAGGTACATTAAACGTAATGTACTTATTACGTTTATTTACACAAACGATTTAAACGGAGATAAGGTATTTTTACTAAAGTACGGTTACGAAACCGTTGTGTTTCGTTCTCAATCCCTGCGTTTGTAAACGTACGAATATCGTCGTTTGCGTTGCAGGTACACAAACCTTTATTACAGAAAAAGAATTGATATGTTTTTCTCTGTTTCGTTTGCGTTTGCCCGTACGGTTCTCGCAATCACACGTACGAAACACTAAGGAAACTGTTTCATAACGGTTTATTTCCTTATCGCTGCTTTCTGTGAAGTTACCAAAAATAATTGTGGGAAATTGAAATTTTGCAAGGGGGGTATGCAATGATGTCATTTGGTTCTCTGGAATAGATGCGAGGCTTATTCAGACGTAAATATTATAGTTACGTAAATACTTAGTATAAACAGGGGGTAAATGGCGAAAATAGAGGCGAAACTACGAATCATATGTTCAAATAAAGCAGTATTAGTGAGTTACAGAGATATTATTATCAAATTAAAAGAATTAAATTAACATGTGATATGATTTTGTGCCATGAGAAAAAGCAATGGAAAGAATATTTTTTTTTTTAAAGGTAGCATTTTTTTCGAAGGGGTATGATTTTATAGACTTGTTAATATAAATAATTGTCCAGTGGGATTATGTGTGATAAATTATTTTATACGTCCACATTGAAAAAATTCTTATAAAACTAAACGTATACACCGTCTTTGTAATCGAAGTAATGGCTTCAGCAAATTTTATTTCAAATAATTATACAAAGAACACATTTAAGTACTTTGTATTTGTAAATTATACCATCAAAACACCCGTCAATAATCGATGGCTATATACGCAACAAAGGAGAAGTATATACGCCGATAATCATTCCGAAAGTTAATCCCCTAGATGTTATGCGACAAAAGTGCCGCAAATTTTTTGGCTAGTGATTTATATTCGTAGAATTTTACTTTATAGTTTCCGCGGAAAGAATTCAATATTAAATTCTATAGAATCTGCGCACACGCAATCGCTGGTAGATTAAAGCCGTTGAATCTTTCCTTATGGTTTCCTAATGGCTTATTTCCCTATGTCATCTTTTGAGAGTCGATCGTACAATCAAAAACGCCTAATATTAGTATACCTCCTTCAATAATTCCGAAATGTGGAAATTAAATATATTTTATGTATATATGTCAGATTTTTACGGTAACAAAAACACCGTGCAAAGCAGTCGCTCTTCGTTCTTGCTTGGTGTTTACTTGGTTGCGTATCTAGTTGGGTGCATATGAAAACTACGGAAACTACGTAACATGATAATGATACTTGATATTCCTGAATAATAATTTATTAGTTTTACGCCCTTGATACTTAAATAATTATTTTCATTATATATTTCACACAATAACACAATTCTTCTATTAAATTAAAAACAAAAAAAATTTATCACCCGCATTGCCATCTCTTGAGTAAGTGCCAAAGGGTTTCGGAGAGCGTTTCCAGGCGTTTCTACCCTTTTCCAAACCATGTTGCAACTTCACACCGGTTGAATATGTTTAATATAGCTTTTAGGAAAAACTAATAATTGTTTACAATTTGCTTGAAATTGCTATGATGTACGAATTTAGGCTGTCCAATGTGCTGGGTAGGGTTTAATTTTTACAGTTTTTTCGGCTTACGCAACAAAATTATTTAATATGAATACCAGCAAATGGCTGCACCTATTAATTCTAATCGGTTTGATCTTTTATTCTTTATTATTAACTTTTCTGAACGACAAAAGCTTTCCCCAAACGAATCACTTCCCCCACCACAATAGCCAGCTTAAGAGTGACGTCGGAGATAAATAACACAAACATGAACAATACATGTTAAAAGTCGAGAATTTAAAAATTATATTAAAATTATTGTGTGGTTACATGTTTTGTATTATTTAGTTTTGATATAAATCAATGGTCTATTGTATAAAAGTACAAGTTACAATTGTACAAATTTACAAATACTGCTATTGCACAAATAATTATTATAAATGTGAAATATTTCTTGTAATTTTTACAAGTGTTAATCAAGTTCTACAGGCGTTAGTTGCCAACCTCAAAACGGTAAGTTCTGAATTGCAAATCAAAATTTATTTAATTAAAGTCATGTAAGTATGTATTATTTTATTATATACGCAATCTCGAAATAGAATTTTCGGTATTAGGATTTATAATGTCTCTAAAAAAAGGAAATAAATTGGAAATTTCGAAAGAAATACGCGAACCCAAAGATGTTTTCTTTGTTTAGCGGACAGTGCGTGATTTCTTGCTTTTTGACATCTACCACCAATCATATTTAACAATTCGTTAAGTTTTATCATGGACATTCAAAAGCGTTCATTTACCTTAAAATTACTTGAAAACATGCTAAAACGTTCAATTGCTCTGCATTGAATAATATTTCTCGCTCTCTGTTGCTGTAAATTATCATACGTGGGGTTATGCATAAAATATCCATTATATTTTACTCGACGATCTTCGCTTAAATAACTCATGTGCTCTGTGTTGTGTTATCTTTTCGTCGATATAAAATCACAAAAACACCTGAACTAAACAAGTGACTCATGCACGTGCAGTTTAAAAACTAAATATATGCAATTCTGAAGGAAATACGTTAGTATTTATATTTAAGTAGATAAGTATTCCGGAACTTAATGCATTTTTCATTTTAAAATGTCTTCTAAATTTGTCCACATTAATTTTTTGTGTGGGTATTATTTTGGATAGCAATAAACGAGGTAATAAATTACTGCCAGCTTAACTAAACTGATTCAAAACTTTGTAAAGTTAATACAAAAAGAAGCGGGGGGAGGAGAGTTGGCCCGAGATTGGCCGCCATTGGTCCAAAGTAGTGTATTAAAAGGACATTTGAATAAGCTCTGATTTTAGCTTCTTAAGTAAATAACACATACGAGTCAACCTTTTACATAATTTGTCAATGTGTTCGTAATCAATAGTTATCCTCAAAAACGTCTGCTGTCATTATTACATTTAATTAGGTTGGATGTATGTCTATCATATGCGTGTGACTTAAACTCAATGAACGCAGACTTGTTGCTATTAACAATTAAGTTGTTTTGACACAAATACTCGTTTAAAGCCGGTCTGAATTACCTATATTCATAGACGTGTCATCAGTGAACAAAATCGTCTTATCTACGGGCATATCGTTAACATATAGTAACGGTCCAAGTACACTTCCTTGGAGGACTCTTCTCATCGACAACATTATTCCCGAGCAAGAATCATTAATGTCCACGTAATGCATTCTCAAGGTAACTCCTGATCCATTTCATATATTCAAACACATAAAAGCTTAAGTGCTGCTATTTGGTTTACCTATACCTTTTGTACTTACCACAACAATAATAGCAAACTAGAGGCAATAGTTGCACTCGTCTTACATGCGCCTCGCCTCAATTGTGACGTCAACTTGAAATAGCTTCAGTAATGTGCATCATAAAACTGGAATACCATTTCACTTTTTTACCGATAGTTATAGTAAATATAGAATAAAAAGAGAAAAGAACATAATTTTATTCAATACTTAAGTAAAAGAAAAAAAAAAGAGATATTTTATAGGTAGTAATAAGAGTTAACATTCTTCAATCGTCCTTAAAAACTAAAATAATTATATAAGAGAGATATACCTAAAGCAATTAGAAAAAGAAAAAAATGAAAAATTAGAATAATAAAAAGTACGCAAGATATTCTTAAAAAAACATTTTTATTTCTATTATTCACTCTGAATCATATCATATCGAATTAATTCGTCGGACACTGGCCCACCACCACTTCGCCTTTACGCATGTTCGGGTGGATAATGAAGGGGTCCGTGTTGATGTGCACGTTCTTTATGCAGCCGATGAAAGGCACTCGCGCTGTGAGACCTCTAAGTTTGTTGATGACCCGGTGGCTACCTAGGAAGAGGGCGCCACCGGTGTCGGTGGATTTGGAGCGGTGATCACCGACCTCCGGCTCTAGGTTCTTGTTATCCACGGAGAGGGTGACGATGTTTCTAGATTTGACAGCTGAAAAACGAGTGTGAATTAATGATTATGCAACTGCAATCCAAAATTAAAAGCGAGCCGGCGACGAGTAAAGTAAAGAGCAAAAAAAAAGGATAGATTAGAACAGAAAGAGGATATAGGGGAAATAGGATAAAATATAGGAAATAGGATAAGGTTAAATGGGAAATGTCTAGCGGACTTCAATAACCCCAAGAAATATCGCTTCAAATTACCCTAATTTTTTTAAATTTCAAATCTTGACGCTTTCCCCTACGAAGAGGAAGTGATTTAGGTATCAATCATCAGAGGCGCTGGAGTCAACATGCAAGTACAGAACGTTGCCTACATTATAAGGAAAAAAAATTCAAAAAATATGTTAGTAAGATTCCATAAAATTATGTTCTGTGCATATAATTTGAACGCAAATATGCCACTACAACTATCATTTATTCTATGTTGCAAAATCGCTTGCATTTCTTAAACATTTCAATAATTTCTTTGATTTCATCGTTAAGTAGCACCTCTTTTAAGAAAACTTATTATTCTAGAGCAGAAAAGATTATTTCGTTCTAGTCACTTCTAGTTAACGGTTAACTGAATTATCAGGTTGACATTTGGCAAATTAAATGAAAGCTATAGTCCAGTTCAAGTTTTAAAAGAAGTATTATTCTTATGGACTATGTGCGTCCTTTCTCATTTTATACGTATCCATCTGTGTCTATCTCTTTCTATCATGGGTATTGTTGCCAGATTTATTTGATGGCTGTCGGTAATGATAATAGGTTTGTTCGCTGTGCGAATCAGAACTTAATTGGAAACTATTTCGGTTTTTCCAGTGCGCATGATTCAAAAAGGGATTGTAGTTTGAAATTAGTTTGATAATTTGCTCTGCGAACACATCCAAAACCGACACTACTGCCATCTGTGTCCAGCAATTGGAATTTATATGTCAGCCGGCGGAGCACACGGCGCAGTGTATCTCTCTCGTTTAGTGTGCATGAGCGAATTTAAAATCCACAAGAAATCCGTGAACTTTCTGGATTAATCACAAACTGTCACTGACTACAATTTGATACTGTGCGAACACCAAATTTTAAATTACAAACGGTCGAAATACGAAATTGTTGCACTGCGAACGCACAGCTGTTATTACGCATGCGTCGTTCAGTTGTGGATAGTTTCTGATTGCATAGCGAACAAATCTATTGTCTCCAATATTTATTGTTCCTGTCATTTCTCGATTTCAAATGGTATTTCTGTGTCATTCACATTTATCCTTTTTTTCGCCGACATTACCTATTAATTTTAAATTAATCTGGGTTTATAAAAACTATAACAGTCATTTGTGTTGCATATTGTTTGTATGTACAAATAAAACAGCTGTTACAATTACATATAACGAAAAAGGTGAATTGATGTATGAAATCTTTCAAGCGAAGGCGAAAGCGCAGTATGCGCAAGAATTCTCGTCTGCAAATGTATGATGAACACATCCAAACACTTGTTGGTAAAGCTCACAGCTTTTTTTCTAAGAAATATTCCATCCAAGAGGCGTATCATATTAGCTGCAGCAAACAGCGAAGATTTACCTAATTTTTTCGACAAGTATGTTCTACAGGTTCTTAATAGACATTGATTTGAGAATATTTCAAAGAAATGTTGATGAACTGTGATGGTATTATAAGGCGGCATAGGATTATTAACGTACTATTAGAAGATATCACAATGAAAGGAGAAACATTATTTTCACTGATAAATCGTGGGTAAATAACATTTCGTAACGGAACTGTGGGCTGATAGCACAGCTAGTACATCTAGATGAGCATTTTAGATGATTTAAGATTTAAGTATTGATCTCTAAGAGCATCAAAAGGTAATGGCCAACATTATGCAGTAGTTGATAGTGGCGACAAAACTGGCTTCGTTTTGAATGCTAAGATATGCCTCTGCTTATCCAGCGAAGATATGACACTGTATCTACCGGTAACTGGAAAAACTTCATTAAAGATGTTATCAAAGGTATAATAAATTATATAATACTTAGCACAGTGTGGTTTTAAGTATAGCCATTTAATTGAAGAAGTCATGTGGAAATTGGACGATGAATCGAAAGAGTTTATTACGAATATCGATCTCATTATCATCTTCATATTGGTCATCCGATATAAGTTAATCATACACTTGTGATTATAAAAACGATCTTTAGTTTATTGTAAGCATACCTCTGTAAATATTTGTAAATTTATTATGACATATACATCTATGTATGTTTTCCTGAAAATAAACACAAGAACAAAAAACCTTATTTGTGTTGTGTATTTTGATGTGGAATAAATAATAATACAATCAATATTATTCTATCGATTTTCATACTAATAGAACACAGTGGGCATAAAAAAACACCATTTATTAAGCGCCAACATGAAATTCGTCAAGTTATTCAGCGCCATAATACGAAAAATTAAGTACTTAAATAGATTTGGCATCGTTGGGTGCTATCTCCATAAGAGTAATACTTCCTTCTCAACGTGAACCAAACTAAACATATTTAAAATGACAGTTTCAAAAAAATTTATTTTCGTGAAGTCGTGAAGTAGTTATTTAGATGTTGTACGCTATTTAATTTATTTTTTATACGTAAGCTGCTGGTTAATAAGTGTTTAATTTATGGCGCAGTACCCGCTTCTGCAAAATTATTTTGGTTCCCACTAGAAGCTGGCAGGTGTAATAGTCCATGCGTCATAAATATTTTTTATGTTATAAATATTTAATGTAATAAACATATAATGTTAATTCACCTCTTTTATAAAATCATAAAAAAATACAATACCTTTTTCCCGTGAAATATCTATTTATTTCCAAAAATACCTTCAAACGTTTATAAATTGATGTTATTGCTTGAAAACTGATTGTATTATTGCGATAATTTATCATATTATTGTATAGATTGTACGTTTGCAATAATAATGCATTCATTTTTCCAGCAACAATCATATAAGAGGGAAACAGTAAGATATGCATTCAAATTTCGCGCTCTTAGGGGCACGAGCGCCCTCTGTGGATTGATACCCGAACCTTTCAAAATCCGTCTCCACCACATTGCACAGGCGTAGCAACTTCTTATCGTTAAGTTAACTAGTGTACCTTTTCTCTGCCTTTGTATTCAATTTATGTTTTTATTTTCTGTTACGTGTGATAAGTGATTGTGAATGAATCTTTAGTATCGAGAAAGCTTTTAAATAATCATGCTTACACACCTTGTATTGTATGCCACTGCCCATCGCACAAGTAATGCGTTCTGTCTGGTGAGAATACAGTGACAATCGGCCCTCTTCCATTCTCAACGGTAAACCTGATGGCTCCATTCACCATCTCCAGTATCAGGTAGTCCCTTCTGCCATGGACGGCGAGTATCAACCCGGTGATGTTCCTCGGCTTTATGTCCATCTTGATGTTGATCTCGTCTCCCACTACGTACTTCGGTTTCAACACCACGTAACCGCCGTTGAAGTAGTTACCCTCCTCTTGGTTCTCGGGACAATCGCCGACGTCGAACTTGCGCGGTTTCTCCATCGGCTTCTTGTTCATGTGGAATTTACGGACGCATCCGCGGAAACTGTCGACCGTCTTCTGTTTGGTGATGATAAAAGGAGAGAGAATTGTAATTTCACAACAATTTTTTAACTTAAAACCCGTACTTACCGTATTCTCGTACGCTCCTGTTTCGTATTCTTCCTTGACTCCTCCTAACATGAATAACTCGTCCACTTCTATCCTACCCGTGGTCTTGGTGACGCTCTTTTCTTGCATCATTTCATCCACGATCAGTTCTTGCTGAGACTGGGTTACGTGAAAAGACCACGTTGTGCCATTCGCCATCGTTGAACGGCTTGACGCTGTGCAGTGTGTAAACGTCTTTGTTCGATTTTAGCTTGTAGATCAGCTAGAGGTGACAGAAATAAATGTACTATGTTCAATGTGGTAAGATGAATCTCTTTTTAACGCTTCTTCTTAGAAAGAATCTACAGGATATTCCACGTAAGTGGTTCATTAAAAGTTTATTAGGTTCTACTATTTATTTATATTTGAGGTTTTGGCACCATTATCTGTTCGATTGGAACTATAAATGTAAAGTACTTTAACCAAAATATCACTTCCGGTTGACCAGAAATGGACGTCAACTTTGTTATTTTAAATAGAATGCCCACTTGGCAAGTAATGTTGTAGATATCTCAGTAATATTACATTATTTACTAGACAGCGATGTTAAACAAAGACATGTTACTGAAATTTTGCAGCAACATTAAATAATGATAGAAATATTGCAGGCCATTACAGTAACATTTCAATGTAATCAGGAAAAAATATTTTAAAACAATGTTGCAAAAATAAAGACTTTGTTGTTAGAAATGTTGAGGTAATATTTAGTTGTAACATTGCCATATTTACAAGGCGAATCATTACAAGGAATGTTACAACATTTGCGCTTGTAACATTAACATATTTACATTTTATAAAGTGTAAGATAGGTACGTATATATGTTTCTGCAAATTTAGAATTTTGAAAACACAAAACTAATGGAGCAAATTTTCTCTATAAAGTAAATAATGGTGATGAAATTTTTTAACATTTTTTGTAGCCTATAATAATCATGTTAGTGGGGTTGTGGTTGCGCACTTGTAAAAGTTAGTATCGCTTGCCATCACAAGTTTTTTCGTACCATAACTTCTATTATTTTCTAAGCATTTTAAAATCCGCGCTTCTACTTCTCCTGTGGCTCTATTAACTTGATTATGCGAAGTTCTTCTGATATGTGTCGTAACCCTACGTAAAAGTTCCTCTCGAGATCGCACAGGTGACCAATGATTTTAAGTAGCCCCAAAAATAAAAATGTAGAGGCGTTAGATCCGGTGAACGATGGGGCCCATTTCCAAGGTCCATTATTACCTATCTATTTGTGTTTTCAAAATTTTAGTTTATTTTATCTTTCTCTTTACGCAGTTCTCGAGTGTGAAAAGTTGTTTTCAATTTTTCAATTTTTTTTTCTTTGTAATGGTGGAAGGTGTGAATATCTGTCATTAAATGTACGACATGTTATTTAATATTTTGTTACATTCTCCATGAATGTTGAATAAATTCAAAATTTTGCTCTCCGAATAGTCGTTTCTATTCATATTGCGTTGTTCAAAAATGTAATTACGATGGCATACACACACTTATGGTTAGACAATGCATTTCACGTTAATTCCATTCAGAACCATCTGCGAACATTTAAGCATAGAGCTACTTAGATTGTTCAACAAAGAGTTGCTCATATCTCAAAATCTATTAAAGATAGGTATAGGGAGTGCTGATACAAAATGATAGGAGATGATATTTACTTCCTAATTTCGAATTAAAATACAGGGTGTTCTATTTAAGAAAATTGAGTTTTCTGCATTCGAAAATATGTCATTTGATTTCTCAATTTTGAACACCCTGTATATTAGAATGCGAAGTGTGCGTACCATTTCTTAGAGTTATGTCTACATTCGTAACATAGCAAATTTGGAGTCTCTACTTGCAGTATTAACCGAGATATTAATTTCTGAATAAGGCAATGATTATTACTAAAAAAAAAAGAAACTCTTAAATTACTCAAAAACGGTAACATGTAGCTATAGGAATAGGTAATAAAGACTGACGTATTTATGGCCGTAGAATCCAAAAATGTAAAGAAATTTATATCATTCTATTTAAAATAACAAAGTTGACGCCCATTTCCGGTGAACCGAAAGTGATATTTTGGTTAAAGTATTTTACATTTATAGTTCCAATCGAACAGATAATGGTGCCAAAATCTCAAATATAAGTAAACAGTAGAACATCATAAACTTTTAATGAACCACTTAGGTGGAATACCCTGTATAGGTAATTTTGTATTATTCAAAAAATAGGCAAAGTGTCGACATCTGGCGGAACATAAATTGCATTTAGAAATGAAATTAACTACGTTTTCATGAATTATTATTATTATTTTTAAAAGCAGGCATCATCAGTGCTCCTTCGAGTGTATAAACCCACTTTCATCGCTGATCACATCTCAAGCTTTTCAAAGTATCGCGATACATATATATATATTTTTTCCTAAATGTAGAATTAGATAGAGAATATACTGAATGAAGCGTTTTTTAAAATAAACTCGGCTCTTTAAACAAAAAAATTCGAAAATTTAAAAAAGTGAGCGAAGAACAATTCATTCATTAATTTCAATTTACCGCATTCTTTGCTTTTGCAAATAAAACTAATTAAATCCAAAAGACGACGTTACATAAGATAACTACAAACACTTACCTGCCCTTCATGCATGTACAAAGTGATGAAGTTGGTGTGGGTTTTGTCCGAAGCGTAGAAGATAATACCACTGCTTTCGTTTGTCCTGATATCCAAGCTGAACTTGAATTGTTTCCTGAAATTGCCCCTGGCATGGTCGTATTCTATCCTACTGTTCGCGACGGTGCCTGTAAGAGGTAGAAAACTTTCTTAAAGAATCCCCATTCTAACGCTATTATATACAGGGTGTTTTAAAAACAAAAACAATTTCGCACAGCTTTAAATTAACGACACAAAGGGAACAAACCATTCACAGTACCACAAGAACAATCGCTTAGCACTAAGGTGGTGCAGGCGTCCAACAGCAACAACCACGGTAAGAAAATCCTTAAAAATCCCATCCCGTCGCTATTTATATATCGGCCGAACTCTCGAACGTTCAACTATTCAGAGGAAGAACGCTAGTCGTCGAGATAGCGATGCTGTGAGTAAACAATAGCGCGCTACTAACGCAGGAAGGAAAAAACGTATCCCGTTCGATAAGGGGTGAAGCGAGACGAACAGGCATAGGATAGATAGTAATAGTAAACAGTTGAAATGTGAGAGAGACGTAAAGCCAAAGGTCAGGAAGAATTCAAAGACCTCATATCAGTGTTGAATGACTCTCTTTGAGATTAAGACGCCATTCGGTCGTTCTTTCATTGTTTCCCGGTGTTTATCTTCCTGTTCGGGTATCACAATGTGATACTCCTTGATAAGGCAGTAGACCGTTTGGTATTAATAGAATGAAAGTGGCGTATAGATGGATGTTTACCAGTTGGATTGTTATAAATGATTAGGCGCTCGTAAATGGGATCTAAAAATAAAGTTTATAATTAAATTGAGGGAAACTTATTATTGAAATTACGCACATTTGTTCTCAAATTAGGATTTTTCCTCAAATCTGTAAATGTTTAGATTTTCGTTTTTCGTCAACATTAGTTTTTTTTTATATATATACAGGTGGTGGCATTTATCTGTGGACGGTCTATTATGGCTAACCTATCCACTTAACTGAAATATGTTTTAAGTAAAAGTGTTTCAGAATCAAATACTCTATACCCTGAAATTAGTTTTAGGTATACAGGGTGTTCAGTTTAGTTGGCACGTTATAAATATAAATATAAAATAAATTAATGAAAAGTTTAATTAAAAATTTAATCTTTATTAATATATGTACTAATGTATCCTTTCCACTTATAAGAGTCTATTGCATCAGAAAAAAACTTGTGTAGAATACTGCATTACTTATTCGAATTGAAAGATAAAGTTTTACCTCTTCAAACTACAGCCAAGTATGATAGTAATTACAAGCGCACCTATGATCACTATAAACAATTTTACCGGAGCGAAATTAAAATTTTTGTACGTAATAGATGTGATCTTCAATTGTTAAATTCTACAAACAGAACAGAAATCGTGCATGTGGAATATATTATAAATAATAATATAGTTGAGGTAGTATAATGTTATATTTATTTGTAATGCTATAATATAAATAAAGTATGGGTGTGTTAAAAAAAAAAAACAAATTTAAAATTTCTATTGGAAAACATTCTTCAAACTCTTTGTTTTTTTTTTTAAACAATAGGCTTAGCGGGAAGTTCAACAATATTTTATTTACATGATAAAATTTTTTTTTTTTTGACATAAGGGTGAGGGTGGGAGATTAAAATTTGTTTGTAACTCATTCCATTTTTTTTTTAACAATGAGGTTAGCGGGAAGTTCACAAATATTTTACACGATAAAATTATTTCTTTTTGACATAAGAGTGGGGGAGAGGGATGAAATGTGTTGGTAATTGGTTTACCTATTTTTTTTTAACAATGAGATTCTGGGGAGGTTTACATTTGTAAACTTCCTGCCACCGCGATAAAAAAAATAATTAAGTAAATTACAATTCGTCGAATTAAAATTACTAATAGCTAAATATTTAAACGTTGAACTGACATTTGATGCTTTTGATTATTGATAGAAACGTCGCTTTCCACCCAAAACATGGAAGTGATCACTTTCAACCCAAAAGACACACTTTTTATCCAGCAATGACGTTATTTTCCAACCTCATGTAGGTTAAAAATAGCTATATATGATTGCGAATAAACAATTTTATTCGTTGTATATTCCAATAAGATAATACAAAAAAAAAAATTCTTGCTTACGTCAATGTTGCGAAATACAAACATGGAGAAAAAAACTGAAAAAAAAAATCTTGGCAGCGGTGGGATTCGAACCCACGCCTCCGAAGAGACTGGTGCCTTAAACCAGCGCCTTAGACCGCTCGGCCACGCTACCTTACCGCATTCGGCATACATTTTGGGCCTCAGGCTCATTCTCAAATAAAGCAATTTTGAAAAAATATTTCAAATCTCATTTGATAATTGTTTACATCGTTTTTAATATAACTGAAATTTCTTTTTTAAATAGAATACTGAATTATCTTCATCTATATACAAAAAATCGATTGATCAAATTAAAAGAAAAACAAGATAAATGTTAATAACTGTTAGTGCCCACTAGACACTGCTGCTACTTTTTGTAGCAGTTTTCCTTAAATAGCGGTATACGTTAAACAGATAAACTGTTTCTACAACTTTACACACCGCCCCAAAGTGTCTTTTGTTACCGCTATTCACTCAATAGTTATATGTATTTATAGATAAGAAAAAAAGAGAACTAAATTTGTTTATCTATAGCATCAAAGAATATGTCATCAAAGAAAAGATCAGCATTGCGGCACATGGTAACTAAAGGTGACATTCGTAATAAGTTGGTTCGAGGGAAAGGTAATGAAAAGGTAGATGAGGAGCGAGAGGATAAACGAGGTACAAGAAAATCAATAGAGGAAAGTAAATCAGGAGAGTCAATACAGCCACGAACAATCTTCAAGACGAATCTTGCTCCAGCAACATCCCGACGGTGTTCCAACGATCGCACACTATGCCTTTCCAACAGGGATTCGTAGTCAATACCTCTAGCAGGATACTGGCTATCCAGTTTGAAGGATAGATACTTTAAGAAACGGCGTTGGACTTTTTCAATACTCAGTTGCAGGTGGATGTAACGTGGAGACGTGGAGTTTTAAGAAGGGACACATCATTGAAAAACTTGCATGAGCGTAAGACAAAACCTAAAGATTTTGAAGCAGTAACGCACAACTCAGCAATATGTTCAGCAAAGCTTAATCAGGAATCATATAAAACCCCCAGATCTCTAACCGTGTCCGCTTTCTTGAGATAAGTGTCACGTATTGAGTACATCGAGTTGATGTAATTAATTTTCCTCGTGTAGGTCACAAATAAACATTTACTGACATTCAATCTTAGTTTATGTGAGAAGCACCAGCTGAAAATATGGTCTAAATTATGTTGGAGGTCAGCCACATCATTTAGAGTTCTAATGGGAGCATAAATTTTTACGTCGTCTGCATAAGCAAGTACTGGACAGGACAGAGATATCAATAAATCGTTTATGAACAGTACAAATAAAAGGGGACCCAAATGCGATCCCTGTGGAACTCCGGAAGAGGGAATGAAATCAAATGATTTATAACCATTGTAAAAAACGTAGTAAACTCTGTTAGACAAATAAGAATATAAGAGTTGCAAAAGAGAAGAACTTAATCCAAAAGAATGACAGCTTGTCGAGCAAAATTCCATGATCAATTACATCAAAGGTTCTGCTAGATGACATCAACCTGACCTTGAAGATCAAGTTGTTCACTTAAGATATTGGCATTTAGAGACAAGGTTAGTGACTGTTGATCTCCCTTTAATGAACCCATGTTGTTGCGGTGAAATATATTGGAGTGTATTGTAATACAAACAAGAATAAATAACATGCTCAAATACCTTGGCAAAATTCGACAAGATAGAAATTGGTCTATAATTACTAATGCGAGTTTTGTCATCTTTCTTGAAAACAGGACTAATTCTAGCACGTTTCCATCGCGTAGGAAAGGTAGAAGTACCAATTGCCAAATTAATGATATGCGCCAAGGGTTTCGCAAGCAATAATGGTCTAGTAATATAAATAATTGACTAATAAATGAAAAAGTATAGTTTCTTGAACGGAAAAGAATAAATTGGTATTTTCTATCAAATATAAAACGGTGATTGTATTTTTTTTAGAAATATCTCCTTTATTATGTTAGTTAGTTCATTTTTACATTTTTTTTTTACGGTAAAAAAACATCTACTTATGATACAGAGATAGTGCCACAAAATAAATATGAACTGTTTCTTGCAATAAAATGTTTCCTGAATTTATAATATCAAATAAATATAGCTTTTATGTATTTATCTTTGTTCCTTGCATTATTATCACCACCCAAATTCATATAAATAACAACACCATACACAAATTATTGTTAATCTTTCAGTTACAATTTACCACCAAAGTTTACTAAGTACTAGAATAAAATACAACCAGCATATATTGCAATAGTTTAGTGACAATGATTATAATAATAACAATGTGATTTTAATAATAAGAGAAGCTATTCTATTTAACAAAAACTTAACTAAATTGTTCAATTTAATAGTCACATGAAAATGATGTTTTTTTTTTTAATTTTATTATATAAGCTCTGAAGTTACAAAATGCCACAAATTAATAAATTATCAAAAAATTAAAAATCAATTTACTCATTTAAATTATTATTACCTCCATTCTTCAACGATGTTGTAAAAAAACAATTAATTTAATCATTGAAAAAAAAAATAATAATAATTCCTTCTACGGCACGCGTTTCCCAAAGTCATCAAGACGATCTAAATACCTCTATATGACAAAATTTGTACGCTCGAGAGCGCGCGACTCCGATCCAAACCGGCGCACGATACTCCCTTTACACAACATATTTAGAACATTTACAGAAGCAGGTTGTAGCTGCCAACGTAAAGAAGCGGTTTTATACATCACTAACCTTTTATGCACTGCCTTATTGCTGTATATTCTGCTACGAATATACATGTATGTTTCACAACATTCACACTTGTCTAGTATATCAGGAAACTGCTACAAAAAGTATCAACCTCTTTTGGGTATTGAATAGCTGCTACAAACTGCTAACGGTTGTTAGCTGCTACAAAATAGCAGTTTGCTTCGTAGCAACCCATCAACTAGAACAGAAATCGTGACGCATTTTCGCCGCACTTTATCTCATGTTCGTATAAGTGTTAAATTTAGAAATTATTAATGTTTTTTCGTTTCTTCTAATGTTTTAGAAAATAATAGAAATAAGTCAATATTCTTGATTGTTTAGTTGTAGTGGGTTTCAAAAGATATGGTTTGAGTTCCGTAGGATACAGTTTGTTCAATGATTCAGTTTTAGAACAATTTTATTCTTCTATCTTCACGTTCCTCTATTAGAAATGTTAAACTCAAACAATTGAATAGAAACATCAACAATAATTTATAGATTTCTGTTTCAGCATTATTATTCACTCAATGTTATTATTTATTTGATTTTATCACTAAACAAACAGGAAAGGAAAACTCACCAAAATAGAACGGTCCTGCTATGTCATCTGGAGGTGTTATGTACATAGGTAAAGCGCATGAAGGTGGTGGTTCTGGTGTGGCCATTGTAGTAGGAGTAATTATCCTAGGAATAACAGCAGGCGTTGTAGGCTTGGCAGTTGTTGTAGTTGGCGCTGAAGTAGTGGTAGTAGAAGCTTCCGTTGTTGTAGTCGGTGGTAATTTTGTGGTAGTTTCCTCGACCAATTTAGTAGTATCGATTTCCGGTTCCGGTGGGGTAGTCTGCTCTTCCCTGGTGGGTACTTTGGTAACACCAGGGGCTAAGCAATCAGCTGCCATATCCCCTCTACATGGTTTTTCTGTAAAATTCAATCGAAACGAGACGATACGAGATTGTAAAGATTTTCTTTTTCGATTATTTTAACTTACCATCGCGATAACCTTCTTCTATCGGATATTGTGGAGGTGGTGTGGTGTACAGCTCCAGATCTGGAAGTGGGGGTAATTCAGGAACTGAAACGTAAGAAATATTTTGTTTAGTAGAAATATTTTCAACGCAAATTTCTTGAGCATTATAAAATTTGGCGCCCAACGTGGGGCCGACATACTAAAAGTGACGCCCATCCGAAAACCCGACGTCGCCAATGACTTGTCATACCTAATAATTAAAGGACGAGAAATTAGAGAGTGTTTCAAAAACAAATAACTTCATATTAACATTATATTAAATACCAGCCTCCTAGTATGGAAACTCCTAAACAAATATGTCACTGATATGACTAATTATTAATATTTAATGGCCTTGGTGTCACCCATTAGCCACTTTCCGCCACCTAAAAACCCGAATGAGCGAAGGAGTACACACGCATTGATTGGACGACCAACAGTAATCAAACAGATAGACCCCTAAGATTAAATGGATTATACCCACCCCAAGGAAGGATCACACAGGAAACCCAAACTAAATTTCAATACCTGCCTCATCTAAAAGTCTATGTAGACGCTGGAAAATATTGATATTTTGTGTTGTTAAAATATGGTTAGTATTGATTTAATCCTAATTAAATCTTTATATAAGATATTACTTTTAGTTATCGTTTCTGGACAGTCTAATGATGATTCGGATCACCTCGTTTTGAATGACATTTAGAAAGGTCTGTCTAAAATCTTGATTTTCTTCAGATCTGCAGGAAATTTTCCGAGGTCAAATGCCAATCTCGTAAATCGAGCATACATATTTCTCTTAACATATACACCGTCTGTCCAATGCCTGCTTCTAGCTAAGGTAATAATTGATGGGTCTTTCCTGGTAAGCTAATTAATATTGCCTTTCCCACTTTCATTTGCATTTTAACTTTCAAGTTCTAAAACGGTGTCGGTGCACGATATACGGTGCTGATGTGGCCTACGTCTGTCTCTAGCTTGATATGACTTGGAAAAAAGTATATTAAACCTTTTAATTAGGCTCGCCCTTCAGTGTTGTTAAAAAAAAAATAATTAATAATTAAGAAGCAACGCATAGACATATTCGATCAAAAAATAACAGTAATAATGAACATTATCCGATACATCCTGTTCTTCCCCTCTCATCACCACTCAAGTGTTGCAAAAAAAGATTAATTTAATAATTTCAAAAATGCTAATTCATTCCGCAAAATCGACCAAAAGACAGCGCATACGCAAATGGTGATTCTATTTTCTATGCAACATAAATTTTGGCGCCCAACGTTGAGCCAATATGCAAAAAACTGCAACACGACGACAGTTCACGTCTATCAGATCATAAAAGGAAAAGAATCCTGTAATTTCGCATTACTTCTAGTCAAGTCTTGTGTTTCACCATTCCCTTCAATTTTTCAATCATTTCTGTGTCTTCTTTTCCTTATTTATCCCCTGGATTTGTAATCTTAATGTTTTTTTTTTTACTTTTATTAAATATGTCCCAATCTTCATTCTCCTCCGCTTTGCCGCTCGAGTTTTCTATTAGTTTTCACTTGTCCCGATCAAAACCAGACAATGACTCAACGTGGATCACGTGGTGTACTAGAGCCCTACTCAATTCAGACCCAGCCCACCTCGACCGTTGGCCGCGTCTAGCCGTGTCCTTTCCGTTTGTCTACCGATTCACTAGCCTCAAACTGTACGTCACAACTCTGACTTAGTTTTTTTTTTTTTGATTTACCTTTATGAATATACTTTTGCAGTAATGACAAAATGCTCTAATATGTATATTTTTACCGTTAAGTGGGAATTAAAATCGTTATTATTCTTGCTTCTGTATGTAACGGAGCGAGTTTTCTTACCTGGAAACTTTTGGGGATGGTCAGCCCAAATTCACTCAAGCAAAACCAAATCCCGTTTCACAGATAACCCCACCTGTTCTTTTGACTGACGGGCCACTGTTGGAAAACAATCTTTTTGTTCGATAGCGATTGGTTTTAGATGTTTTAGCCAAAGATGTTTTCCAACGGTGTTAGCCTAAAGATTGTCGACTTACTGGCCTCGTCGGCTTTCTCTTTACAGGGGCGCGCAAGAATGATCGAAGGCGTTATTTTTCTGAACTGCAAACGCCTTTCTAG
Source organism: Protaetia brevitarsis (assembly GCA_004143645.1). NCBI lineage: Eukaryota > Metazoa > Arthropoda > Insecta > Coleoptera > Scarabaeidae > Protaetia > Protaetia brevitarsis. The sequence goes on from RXPK01000215.1 coordinate 560,425, forward strand.
AGAGTAACGTGGGGATTCGCTTTAAAATAATACCGTATTATCTCAACTACGCGAGACTTTAAACAAAATTAGACTATTATTTCCTGTGAAGTAGACGCTGCTTCAGCGAATGCCGCAGTACTTACCATCAACGTATTAATAAAATGAATTTAAATACTTTGTATTATACAAGATGGAATTTCGAATTCTTACATGTACTTGTTTTCTTCTTCCTTTTTCCTTTCAATCTATTGCCCTACTCGAATCACTCGCAAACTCCCAAATATTGGGTATAATTTACGGAAAGACTCGACACACGTCTGCAATTCACTACACACAAAGCAGAACCCTGATTTCTAGTATATATTTTCTATGCATCACAAATTTTGGCGCCCAACGTGGGGCCTATATGCAAAAAGTGCAATACGATGACAGTTTACGTCTAACCGATCATAAAAGAAAAAGAATACCTAACAGTAAGTACATGCACATATACTTTTAAAAAAATACATTTCCACCTATATCTTTTTTTAAATACACACCTGCATCAAACTCATGCTTCGTCTTGGCATCTAATACGCACGTTCCCAAGATATCGCCCACTTTCTCCGTGGTATTAGCGAAGTTTATGATAGTTCCATTAAACGTAGCGTCACCCAGGCATCCGGAGAAAGCTTCACTGGAGGCGACCCGTCCCTTTTTCAATGAAAATCTGTTGGGAACCCCGCCGATATAGAGATTACCGTGCAGGAGATGCAATGGCGGTGGTGGTGAGTCGGTTCTGCAACGAAAATAGTGAAAGGCTATTTACCAATTATTTTTTTTTTTGCGCCACTTACGACGTGAACCCGTAATCGTCGAAGTACAAACTGAGCACCTTGCTGTTATGCATGATGCTGACCACGTGCCACTGGCTGTCGTTGAATTGGTCTTTCGCGATGAGTTCGATTTTCTCGCTGATTAATCTCAGCTGGCCGTTCTGCAGACTCAAACTGATGCCGGATGATTGGTCGGCGTTCGTCAGGTAGAATATGAGGCCGTTCTCGTGATTGGTCTTGAACTTGAACGCCATCGTTAAGTCGTTGTTGACGTGGACGTTGCCAAGTTTGATGTAACCCGGATCTGACTTCTCGAAGGACACCAAACGAGCGAACTGAAGCAGAATGTGCGTTTAACAATATGGTTCAAGTATAATTTCAAAAAGAGTGGAAGAATTCAAATTTAAATAGATTTCCTATTTTTTTCTTATTATCATGGAAAAATACCAATTTTATTCCAAAAAGTGTCGTTTTTTTTAATTTTCATAATTGTTTTTTACTTTAGCACCATCTGCCTTTGATAGCTTGTAATCGAACGTCTAGAATGCGCTTTATTTTTAATTTGATTTATTATTTACTTCTTTAATAAAATATATTTGATTTCAGTCTATTTATGTAAACTTATAAGACATGTTTGGTTTTATTTAATCTGTATATCTATGTGCGATGACGTAAGCGTCGTCAAGAAATGAATAGACAAATAAAGGAGTTTGGCGCGAATCACGAGGACAGCGCAAAGCCCCTGATTGGCGGACAGCCGAGGGAAGTACGTGGGAGAGCGTAGGTACGCAAGCACAGAATATCTAACAATCAGAATATCATCTTTGCCTGACGTGAAGGGTTCGCGCAATCTCAACGCGCAGCTTGATCCGCCATTGAATCGGGTGAGAACTGGTGGTTCGCTCTTTGCATTAGGCACACATAGCTGACTTCAAGTTTAATTTCGTCTGTTAATTTAAATAGTGTTATCAAGTGCAAGACGATAAAGTGTGAAAATAATGGAAAAGGAAGTAAAAAATTATAAAAATAAGTGATATACGTCCATTTTAACGTAGGTACATATCATTTTCTCGAAATTCACTTCAGTTAGGTTCTGTCAGGCACCGAATTCTATCAAAGCCCGACTTCTCGCCCGAATAGCGACGTCAAGGTCACGAAATCTTGCGCACTAAGATCAAAAGAGCCGACAAAGGGATGATATTCTGGTTGTTAGATATTCTGTGACGCAGGCGAACAAAGAAGTCAGCAATCAGCGTTCGTCTGAACGAGACGGTTGTGAGATCCGCCATTAAGCACCGGCCACAACACAGTTATATATTGTTAAAAGTGAATATCGTAGCGGGCTAATTTATCCCCGTTATTGTTGAATAACTTGGCCATTTGTTGTTGCCGAAGAAGAATGGCAGATATCGGTAAAAATAAACACGTAGTGGAATAACGTGCACCCGCTATTGTGTAAAATTCTAGCCATTTGTTTAGTATTTTAGACGAGAAATAAAACCTCATAAGTGAGGAACCCAGCAATCAATTATTAGATTGCGTATTAGCCGTGGAAAAAAGTGTTGTGCTGCCCTATGCTAGGAGTTTCCCGATTGAAAGAGTACGAGAGTGTGGAAACCCAAACGACCACGCCTAGAGCCGAAGGACCGCCAAAATTTCTATTTGTTTATTATTTGTAAAATCAGAAATTATAATTATGTTTATTGTTTACTTAAAATCTAATATTCTATTCAGTCTGTGATCTACAAGGGGGTCCCATTCATTATTTTTTCTACCACCAAGTAATCTTTTTATTTGTATCTTTTTCTCCTTTCATTGTTTTATAATAAAAAATTTGTAAAGGTGAAATCAATTTCTTTTATTGTTTTATTTTATATTATTTATTATATACAGGGTCGGATTATGTTAAATACTCACAGGATCGTATGACCTGAGAGCGGTTAAATTAATCGATTGAAGATTCTCATGCTAGCTTTTTCTTTATTTCAATTAATTAATAGAAATATTAGTATTCACAAATCAGAACTCAAATCTTACCGCGTCCAACTAAAAAATATAATATTCAGAAGTAAATTAACGACCCATTAGTAATGACCAAGTAGTAAAAATAATAAAAATTTTGATTTTTAGAATGAATAACAACAATAGGTTTTTTTTCACTATTTGTTAAATTATGATAATTTAACCCTACATAATATTATTCATGCAGTAAGCAGTAGCAAAACAAAAATCAATATTCAAGAACAACCTACAACAACGTCAATATTTTTTTAGTCAATTATATCCAACCAAAGCAGTCATTTGGGATTATTACTTGTTAGGGTAAGTGCTCAAACATTTTACTCACCTTAACCGGACACCCAGGTATAATATCATACGCTTTGTAGTGGCTGTTCAAATTGATAGGATTTCCAGCGTCTACATTGTCTATGCAACCATCAAAGCCCTTATTAGTGACATCCGAGTAACCATGCTGTTTCACGTAGCCTCCGAAATAGAAATAATCGGAATATCCGATCGCGTTGCCTTGTATCGCGCCAGTCTGCTGCGTTATCTCCTGATCATCAACAACCAGTCGACCTTCAGTGCCATCTCGTATCGCTTCTACGCGATGCCATTCGCCGTCATTGTAACTCAGGGGAGTCCTGAAGGTTTTAGTCCCGCGTCCGAGATTATACTGTCGAAAAATAAAAGAAAACGCGTTACGAAGCGATTCTGCTGTATGATTTTATAGAATACTGAATTTACCTTAAAGAGAACGTTGCCGTCTTGCATCTCCAAAGCGATGTAGGTCGTTCTATTGCCGTAGAGGAACAACAGGCCTTCGGCAGCGAAAGTCTTGAATCTCAATCGGATGTTATTGCGGAACTTGTGCTGGTATCCTCTTGCGTCGATCACCACAAAACCGGTGCCGCTGAATCGGCATCCCGTGCTTGGACTTAGGTTCACTAATTTGGTTCTGCGGAGAGAAAGTTGATAACATGAGTAGCGGATACTGAAATGATGTCCGGTAATTCGACTACTTCCGCAATGTGAGGCCTATTTATAAATGATTTACAGTATATACTAAAGCAGTAGCGTCCCGTAACTATATCGAGTGTTGGGGTCAATCACGTAAAATTATTCTGGTGTTTTTGTGATTTTATATCGACGAAAACATAACACAACATAGAGCACATTTAAGTGAAGATCGTCGAGTAAAATATAATGGTTATTCTAGGCATAAGCGGACGTATTTCTTACAAAAATGGGATTTTACACAACTTTTATTTTCATTCTTTGTTCACCTAAGCAGATGGCTTGTTCTTTTTTTTTGCTTAAAACACTATTATGATGTATTTTTCAGGAATAACTCCCTTAGTATATTTATTATTTCATTTTCATAATTTTTACCCTAAGAAAGATATGAATGGTAGTTCATTTTGATTTCAAATACTATAGTTATTAATTTACGATGTCATCCTAGAATAATACTACACTTTATTACTATAATTAATAAATATTAAATATTCTTGAACCCAATTGTTATTGTGGGGAAGTGTCTAAAACAAAGTCCGTATGGGACGGCCCTCTACATATGTTCCTACTTTCAATAGTCGATCTTCGACGGCCGTCTGACTCACACGCTTGCCTACCCGTGATAGTGGAAGAGCCTTCCCCCACAGTGCCGAGCACTGACGTATATTGATGACGCGTGACTCGATCAACCAGCGGGCGGCTGATCTCACTTCAATGTAATTTTTGCGTATACTGCGACCAGCCCCTCCTTCGCTGGTTCCGCGCCAGAGACCTACAAACGCCTGAAATCTGGGCCAATCTAGACGCCCCCCCCTCCAGTTCACCGCTTGTCTGCATAAATAACTACAAAGCGCGTTTGGTCGCATCAAATCATAGGAATTGCAACGTTCGTTCTATACTTGTGTGTGTGTATATTATACGTGTATTTATCGGTATTTTACAGAAAATAAAAGCTTTTTAATGATTGATTTGTGATTTGTAAGGGTAGGACCACAGTATATATGTATATCCAATAGTTTCACATCGCCGGTAACATGGGTTTCAAACATGGCGCCCAAGGAAATTCGCGGTGTCGCATAGGTGGGTGAAATTGTCACTAAAAACTATTTGAATTTGTTTACAAGTAAAACTCTAACCTACAAAGCCGTTCCATTCTGTCATTTTGTTATAGGAGTGACATTGATGTTGTGCGATTTTCTGTCAATTGTCAGTCTGTTTGAGTATATAGGTTATTTTCGTACCCACTTTGCAATTATTAGTTGCAAATATAGCCGCCAAACGCCATCGCGAATTTCCTTAAATTGATAGACAAAACATCAAAGGCGCCGACACTTAGTGAAACTACTAGATAAGGTTTATACTGTGGTAGGGCCATGGTCCCGTGGCTCTCTAAGAGAAGCCGTCTTTGTACTAAAGTACTCTAAAATATAGTTGTGGGTAGTTTAATTTTACGACGAAAAATTGATGTTATACATTCTCCAATCATTAGTAAATTCAGGCATCGTATTCAGAAGGAACAAAAAAAAATTGATGATAGTTGTCAGGATTTGTCGTATATTCTGGTGACACTTCGTCAGTTTGTTGGGAAGTGTTACCCAAGAATAGTCTCTGTTGCGAGCACTTCAACTTTAAGGGGGAACTATCTGACCTTGAAATTCGACCCAAATTTCGCTAATACAAAATAACTGCTTATTTTTATTTATATACATTTTTTTTTGTTGGGTCTACGTTGAGAAACATTGATTTTGTATTGCTTTAAATCGTCTGGAAACATACCATTTTCCGGCCAAGCCCGATAAAAGAGTCACTGAAGGTTGGCAATACTATATTCGGGTTGTTAAAATTTCTGTGATTAATTGTAGTTTCTATGATATGTAACAGAATTTATTTCCAATATCTATTGCTCTGTTTTTTCAAAACAAAATGCCCGGAATTTAAAAATTTTCTTTTCTTTAGTTCATTACAATTAATTATTCTTATTAGTAAATTTTTGTTTTCAATTTATATATTATTTTGCTTGTCCGTATACCATTTTTTTTCTTTTTCTTCAATTAAAACAATTAAAATAGTGGTTTCAATTCACCCAGCGACCTCTCTGGTAAATGAAAGAATACTGTGAAAAGTGACTTCCTACCTGCTAGATGGCACGGGACGCTTCTAGGAGCACCAAATCGCCTGTCAAAACAATAATCCAGGCGCTTGCTAGCGAATAGGCAGTTTTCCTACCTAACGGCCGCGTTAAACCAAAACAAGCTTAAATCTTTATTTCGTTACTAAAATGCTATGTTTTATCACCTTTGAGACTCTTAGATCACAGGTACGTATGTTGGAATAAGTAAATATTATAAAACAATTTATTTAATACAAAAATACGTATTCGAACTTTCCTGGTATGTTAAATGACTATGAGGTTAAGGAACTGTCAAATTAAAATTTAATCAATTTAAAATACAGAGCCATCTACCCGTAAATAGCAAAAACTAAATTTATTAGAGAGCTATGATCTGGATTATCGATATTTGTTAAGAATAACTATTTTATCACAGACCAACTCAGTGATTTCTAAATACAACCCTCAAATACTAATACTAATGGCGGTTGATATAAATCTAACCCCAAATTAACGTATATTAACGAACAATAATTATAAAAATTTTATTTCTGGTTAACTATTGAATTGAAACTAAATAATTATTTTCATTTTTTAAGTGGCATATACTTAACGGAATACTGACTTGACACTAAACGACGAACTAGCAATTCTCTGAGTACATGTTGGACTTTCCGTTCGACGGGCACCCGTCTTGGTTAACAGCATGGAATGATATTCTGGCCGGGATTTCTTCGTAGGAAAATTTTATAGGAAATTCTTGACAATTTACAGGTATATAGAAAGGATTATTCAGGAGTAATATCAATATTTTTTTAGGTAAACACTTTGTGGAACTTTTTGATAGTGTGGCATAAAAATCGTTATAGGAGTTCAATATCAACCGTCGTCTTTCGTGGCCACAGCCAGAATGAGGATTTAAACTAAAATTACGAGTAATTAGCCTTCGATTATTATCGCTAACAGGCAAGCTAACTTTAATTTTGAACAGAACCCGTAACTGACATTAAGATACCGGTATTTACTCCAGTTTGAGGGGAAATCAACAAAAGTTACCAAATAGACATCCCGAAGAATGAAAAAATCTCCCTGCAAAATATAATAAAAACATATAAATATACCAGGTAAGCTTGAATTAACATAGAAAATAAAGTTTACATTACAATTAAGGCTATACTTGGCATCTATTGCTAAGATGGTTCATTTTTATAGTTATTCTTAACAAAATTCAAATTCGCTCACCTTTCATACTTCTTCATTTGGCGTGAACCTGTTTTAAATTGACTCTAATAATTCCATAACCTTGATTTCAAGCATTAATAATACAGGTTTTCCACGAAACTGGCTTGGTTAGAAGTTTTCCGGCTTAACGAAAATTCCCTCAGTGTTTAAAAAATTGGGGTTTGCAACAATTTGGCACTTACTTCTTTCTAAAATATTTTCACCTTTTTTGCACTTTCGGTTAACCGGAAGTCGCCACGAACTTGTTATTTTAAATGGAACACCCTATATATTATTATTTTTAATTTACCATAAAATTCTATCACGATTACATTAGGTATCTTATACCTATCTTCAACTGTTTCTAAGATATTACGATTTTGTTAAAGTTTGACATTCACATTGTTGTTGTAATTGATTAATTCTCACTTGATTTAATGTCAGAAATCTCCGACTTTGAAATCAACAAGTACTAACATTGTTTACCAAAACGTAGAAAAAAAATTCAGTAACATTATACAGGGTGTTTAAAAATAGTACATATCCAAGAATTTTGAATGTTGCAAAACTTAATTTTTTCAAATAGAACACCTTGTACATTTTTCTATTTTTGGATGTACAATTAAAATCATATACCGATTGCTGTAGCATTCCCTATACCCATCTTCAGTAGTTTTCTTTTAAATTACTCGTTTTGTTTATTACCGCTTTCAAATGGCCGAAGTAATTTCTATCTGGTGGGCCATACATTAACATCACAACAATTATTATTATTAGTAAGTATTAATTTATAATCATTTTTGTTACACGTCGCGTGTTCAGATCGATGATATTATTGTGAACTTATGAATTAGATAATGAAAAATATTGAAGGAGCTTATTTAATCTAGATACTTAAATTTATTTTATTTCACTGAGAATGCAGGATGAACATATAGGGAATTACAGTAATTATAGGAATTATTTTCGGTAATATATGTAATAAAATTCAGAAAGCTTTGAAAATACATTAACAATTACACACTTACGCAACTTTGTTACTACCAAGCAAGATTAATGATTCGTGTGACGAGAACGTTGATGAATTAGACCCGGTTCGAAGTGAGAAGAAGTATAAGGCGACACATTAAGACGTCGAATAATAAAATGCTTGGACGTAAACGGAATTCACATTGAGCATTTTTTTTATGCTCTATGTCACGGTCAAGTTTATGCTGCTTGTAATATTGGCATTTGTTTAGTATGCATGTTCGTAATATATCTTCAAAAAACCTTAATTTTGAAAATACTTTAATATATCAAAAACTTTAAAATATTTGTCTGACAAGCACACTACGTTTAGTGAAACAATTTTGTTATGTTGTGGTTCGTTATCGTTTATGCATTTCCTTAATTTGAAACCAAGCTATTAAGAGAAATCATTTCAAAATTTTCTGGTTCCGTTGATATATTAACAACCAATAAATTCCTTTAATTACATTGAATTCTCTATAAGTTCTTCCTGCATTCTCAGTGAATCTAAAATAAAATTTATAGTATCTAGATTAGAATAAGCTCCTCCATATTTTCCATTATCGAATTCATAAGTTCCACAATAGTATTCATCGATCTGAACACGCGACGTGTAAACAAACAATATTATAACAATAATACTACTAATAATAATAAATTGTTGATGTTAATGTCATGGCCCACCAGATAGAAATTATTCGCCATTTGAAAGCGGTCATAAACAAAACGAGTAATTTAAAAGAAAACTACTGAAGATGGGTATAGGGAATGCTACACAAATCGGTATAGAATTTAATTGTACATCCAAAAATAGAAAAATGTACAGGGTGTTCTATTTGAAAAAATTAAGTTTTGCAACATTCAAACTTCTTGGATGTGTCACTAATTTTTAAACACCCTGTATAATGTCACTGATTTTTTTTTTCTACGTTTTGGTAAAACAAAGTTAGTACTTGTTGATTTCAAAGTCGGAGATTTCTGACACTTAAATCAAGTGAGAATTAATCAATTACATACAACAATGTAAATGTCAAAATTTTAACAAAAATCGTAATATCTTAGAAACAGTTGAAATAGGTATAAGATACCCTAATGGTAATCGTCATAAATTTTATGGTAAATTCAAAAATATAATAATATGTAGGGTGTTCCATTTAAAATAATAAACTTCGTGGCGACTTCCGGTTAACCGGAAGTGCAAAAAAGGCGAAAATATTTTAGAAAGAAAGTAAGTGTCAAATTGTTGCAAACCCCAATTTTTTAAAACTGAGGAATTTCGTTAAGCTGGAAAACTTCTAACCAGCCAGTTCCGTGGAAAACCCTGTATTTTACGGGTAATAAAGTATCCATAAGCTGTGAAACATCAAAATGCCAAGGTAAGTATAACATGTAATATCGTTACCAAATCTATACTGTTGACTATCTGGCGTCCATTCCGTACCAACGTCAACGATGTAGGGTAAGTTCGATTGCCGAATATACCCAAATAAAAAACATAATGGTCAGATCGCGATTAGATCTTACCTTTGTCTAGCACCTCTATGATTCTCAATCCGCTTGTCGAAGTTCCACAAGCGACTACCGGCCGGTATCCCCTTATCACTACCCCCCTCCCATTTCACCGTCGAACGAATTCTGTGTTATCGTCTCTTGCATGTTGAACTCCGGCGGATAACCGCCCACGAATAGTTTCGACTGATTCCTGTCCAGGTTGAAGATAGTAAATGGCGATTGTAAACCACTCTCGGCAACGGTTTCCTTGTGCCTACCGTCCTCTAGCTCTTCGAGAATTGTCAATTTGGCGTTCAAGCCAGTTCTGAAATAATATCAAACAAGAAAATTAGAGGAAAAAAAAAAAACATTTCAGCCGTAATTAGTATTGTATTTTAAGACACTCAGCTAGTGCCAATATTACATTGGACTGCCCTCACGTTCAGTGATATGCAAAAATTTGTACAGCAACAAAGCAATATTTATGTTACGGAGATATTCGGAAAATATACCACCTAGCTAATAAAGAGTACAGTTTAAGTGTTGCTCACCAATTATAAATGAAATGGTGTGGGTTTATAGACTGATATAGTGTAAGAACAACAACAATTCATCTATATACAGGATGGCGCATTAGTGTGTAGAAGCTTCATATAGCTAACATTATAAAAGTTGTCAAAAAAAATTATCAAGAAAAGGTATAGGTATTTTTAAGCTTCATATTTTAAAATTAGGTACACATATACGGATGTTTGATAACGTCGTGCCAGACCTAACTTATATTTTTTTATTTATTATTTATTATTTTTTTGCATGTATTGAGAGGTGATTTATACTGCGACCGTAAGAGCTCTATTGTGTCCCCTATTCTTGCAGTTTTACAGCTGGCCTTCCAATTCTATTCCTTTCAGAAAGTGTAGGATATCACAAGGCCCTAGGTTAGGTAAGTCCCTAGGTTTGATCGCCGTCAGGAGATTGAGGCCTATGCCTAATCATTCCTTTCATGACCATTCTGAGTCAGGTTCTTTTTGCTACGCCCTCTACCACAATATGGAGAGCGGTAAGATTCTTAATACTACCTCGATAGCTGCTGTGAGCAAGTTCTCATAGCCCCAGTTATGCATACACAGGGCTAAGCTTTGCTTCTTTCGAGAGTGTTAATTCTCGCGTGGCCAGATTAGTTCTTTGCTCCTAGCGACTTTGAACAGCCTGTACATGAAATTAATTATACATAATCTCTTGTATTTTTTTTAGCGAACAAAAAGTTGTTGTGAATCCGCTGGTTCACAACAATCGATCACTGTCTGTCTCATTTAATAAAACACGCACTCACTTTAACTACTGCTGTGGTTTGGCGCCCCGGTTTTCGCAATTTCAAATATTTTATTTTGTATAAGATTTAGTTAATGATTGTTTGTATGATTTAATTTATTTAAATGTTCAGTTGTTTTAAATTAATTTCACTCTGTAAAAATGTATAGTTGTTTCGCTAGTCTATTTTTCCTTGTAAGTTTTCTTCGGTGAAATGATGCGGCTGCGTTGCACGTAGGCGCGTGAGTAGGATTTATTATGTATACGACTGTTTAACCTTTGTGAGGGCAGTTCTTTGGTCAACTGTCAGTGTGAGGTACATATCTTTTTAAAACGTTTGCTTGCCATTTTGAAATTTCATTTGATTTTGAGATTTGAATTCGCGGTTATTGATTATTTTCGTCCATCAAGGAACTCGCTCGATTATAATTGTTATTATATTGTTGTGTACACAATTTAGATATAAGATCATTTATTATTTTTCGTTCGGGAAGATATTTTAGTTAAAGTGAATTGTAATAAACAGTGAAATACTAAGGGTTAATTATAAATCAATACGGGTGCGTCTCGCCCGGCGATCTTAAAATCTAACGTACGCTAGCGTGCCAAGTAATAGCCTGCACTATACTCTGGCATTTTTATAGGTAATGTTTATAACAAAGTTTAAAATTTGAAAAGAAAAAAGATGAAGTGGGGGTTGTTGCCGATAAATAATTGTTGAAAGGGAACTTGTTGCCGTTATCTTTTGAGTGCTACTAAAACAGTTAAATATTTATCTTAACTTTTTTTTTGATATATTAAAGCAAATAGCAAAGAGTAGTGTTGCTGATAGGGCGCTACACCCTTCGAAAACGACGGATTCAGCATTTATGAAATTCACCATTGTTCTTACACATCGTCATCATAAATCCACTAAGTTTCATATAAAATCGGTGAGTCACACTTACCTGTGTTCCCTAGCAAATAAACAGTGATTTAATATGTACACGCTATTCTTACCGGCTCGTGATGATGAACTGATACCAATTATTGTCTGCGACAAATTTTGGGTAGTTCAATTATTCTTCTTTATCGTTGCCAATATCCAACGTCAAACTGAGTAGCCGTTTCAAACGATTTCCAAAGCCATGTAATCGTCCTGCAAATAGCAAAATAAAAATATTATTTTTTTTTTGCCAAAGCACATCTTTCAACAAGGTAAATAGTGAACCTACCACTCTTGGTCTCTTTCTCAATCCAGTTCCCGTTAGCATTTCCGAGATAGCATCAACAATCCGTAACTTATTTTAGTGCGGAAATATCCTGAGATCTTATTGGAGGTACTCAACTTCCTCCAAATTATCTGGTTTCCTCAATTCCAAGGTTGGTGTTCGATTACACCCGCACCCCCACTGCGATTCTATTGGCGAGATCCGCGCCTGGGAGGATTTGCCGTTTTCAACCTTGCGATCTCTCGTCCAAGTCCAAAGCAGGGCCGGACCTTCGCCTTTGGGAATGCATTTAGATTCGTGATGATCTTCGGCAGCTTATCGTTGATCAGATCCAGTTGGTTCTCGATCTGGTGGGCGTAGCGGACGGTATCGTCAACTTTCTTGGGCAGCAGTTTTGCCTCTTCAGTCTGATGGGTACCTAATAAGATAGACAACGATAAGACGCGGCAGGTATACCCAAATGTAATACTAGTATACATATGGTCAAGACGTATAGTTCCGCTGGCGTACTATAGAGGGACGCCACTGTAGCTTCTTCGCGGTGGCAGTTAAAAAGCGGCCGGGCGAGAGACGTACGAAAATAAGCAGTGGACCAAGCGAACTATGTACTTGATATGGAAGCACTTTAGTATTACAGCTGTAGGTAATTCAGACATCTATTCCTATTGGCAAAATTCAAATTTCCCACTATAATTTTCAGTAACGTAAAACATTCAAGTCTGAATTACCAACGATTTTGTATTACAATACAATCTTAACCAGTAACTATAAATAATCGCGGCAAATATGAATTCTACCCCCTGGCATATAAATAAGTGGATGGTCTGAAGATCGGATGCTAGTATTAGTTCTGCGGTTTTATATGTTATCCAAGTATATTTACAGAATGAATGTATGTTTGGAGAGTTGTTCTTTATGAATCCATCTATTATTACTTTATCGCCTTTTTTAATTAAACGTATTCAAAACAGAGATACACTATAATCGATGATTTTTTTATTGATAAAAATTCCAATTTTATGATTATTATAAAAAGTCTGCCATTTGCACTTTGGTTGCATACCTATAAAATTTTCTAGTGTTGTGTCACATATTGCACAATCTGAGATTCCCAAAAGCAGCGAACGAAAAAAAAATGAAAAATCTTTCCTAGAAATAAATGCGGGCAATTTGAATTTCTGCTTAATTCTCTCCTTTCTTCTATTTTCTTATCATTTTTTTGCTTACAATACATAGTTTGACAGTTCTAACCATTAATAAGATATGTACAATAATATTAATGGTCCAACAATTTATATTTTCTATATTGATTCTACAAAAAACGACACAGAAAAAGTTCAAGAGCGACAAAAGCTTATGATCTGATGCTAGCGTACTTGTACTTGAACACTTTGATAAAAACAAAATTGAGGAAAATACCTTAAAAGTGCAACCAGGATAATAACAATGTTGCATTTTTTTTTTTGTAAAGACCCCCTCAACAGTAAACCAAATTCATATTTTCACGCAATTATTTTTAGTAACTTCAACATTAAAGCATAAAGTTACCTACGATTTTGTATTACATTATTGATTATTTGAATACCTTTAAGTTGAATTACTAATTATAATTGCTGGAAAATTTGAATTTTTTGTTTACTTGGGCTGCGATTGAAACTTGTACTCTAATGTTTTAAGTTACATTTTAAGCAAAATGATAAAAAAAAATCTTGTTCGATTCGCCATTCAACTATCTATGAAAACAGTAAACAATAATTTTTGGAAACAAATATGAGCTTATATGTTTTCAAACATCATGGTATTTCTGAGAGTGAATTATAAAAAAAGAAAATATTTATAGATTTTATAGATACACTTTTTTAATGTTTTCTGATATTTTTTATTTCAGTTTTTAGCACGATAATATTCTTCGCTGTTAACTGTTAGATATTGACAAGAATTAGTCAAAAAAAAACATAAATTTATATTCAAGAAACAAAGATTATTTTAAATTAATGTCCACTAAGGCCACTAAAAGCAAAAATATTTTTATCACCGCAAATAAATCACGGTGTAAATAGATATAATATGTGTTATGAAAAAGTTGATAGGCATTTACGAATAAATAAAAAGCAAATATTCCGTGTTAGTAGCTTCGCTTTAACACAAAAATATGTTTTAATTTCATTATAAAACGAATATTTAATCCATGAGCCAATATATGTTTTTGGTGTTTTTTTTATTTACTAAACTGGTCACTTGTTTTGACTCCTTTACTATTCATTTCATAATAATTTTGGCGAAATGACAATTTCATTTATGAATGCTCTACCTCTTCGCTGCGCGCGAGTAAACCACATCATCTGTCGCACCGACTTTCGGTTTTCTATATTTTTACGCGAGTTAATACCCGTAGTCCTTAATAACGTAAAAATGTAAAGTCCGCAGACAAACAACATTTTATAAGGGAATCCATACGCAACAGTAGTAGTTGAATACAAACTCCTTCGACCGGCTCAACACCTTAGCAAGTGCTGCGCCATCTTACCTTTCAAACTCTCAATGAACATTTGTTGCTAACTTTGTTATTCTTTGTATTAATAGTAATAAAGTTCAATTTTTAAAAAGGTTGTTAGTGCACCCAAAATTCTAACTGGCGCAGTCAGTAGTATGGACTCCACACAGTGCGCCAAAGAAATTCTGTGTACAACATTTGGCGTGTTTCTGGACACTTCAGAGTTGTGGCGTGTTAAGTGAAAAACAACCCTACAGTCCGGAGGGATGAGACGCATCAAAATCTGTCAACCTTCACCGACGAGCTGTCCGGATCCTCAAAATTGTTCCACCTGGAACTAACATTGCTCCAAAGTAGGCTTAAGAACAAGAAACGGGATTCCACCCAACAGCGGGGAACAACCCAGAAGAACAAGAAATTTGAAGAAATTTTGAAGAACTGAACATTGCATCAGAACCAGACTGAAACCATGTGAAGTGTGATAGTGCTTGCAATGTAATTACTCTTTTCATTTTCCAAAGCAAACGCGCAAATTGAATGTGGCTACGAATTTACTCAAATCTCTGACGAAATTAGATGATAGCAAAACCAAAAAAACAAAACAAATACAAAACCAAAACCAAATCCAAATCAAGAAAAATCCCACCATGGCCAACGCCAAATTCCAGCTCAAATTCCCAGCAACATCCCTATACCCCAAAGACATCACACAGCCCATGATAACACTAATTCCCTTAATTCGACCGGAAATCCACAACCTTTCCCGTATACATAGAAAGTTGCGAATTCCTAATTCACAATTACGCAAATTTTTAAACCCAGTAGACCCAATCAATTCCTTTTTAATGAGAATAGTACAATCCCGCCTAACTGGGCAAAGCAATACAATTAATGGTAGCAGAGGTTCCTTCACAACATTGGAGAGATTTAAAAGCTCTATTAGAACTTAACTTCGCGGATCCAAAGATCTGAAAAATGTCTTTTATCTGATTTAATGAATATCAACCGGAAACAAGGGTCTATCTCCACATAATTTTGGCAATAAAGTAAAGACACCCTAAATTTATTATTACTAAAAGTCAAACCAAACCGAAACTGAGGCACGTATGCTGTTAAAAACACAAATGTACTCGGAACCAGCTTTAGAACATACCTGAAAGGCTTAATTGCATTACGGTAAAATAGGTGATAAGTTAGATTTTAGAAATCCACAAAATTTAGAAACAGCAATGCTTATGTCATAGAAGAAGAAAATTTCATGTATTCAATAGGTGCGAATGCTAACTTGAATCAAATTACAAACATCAAAAACAAAGTACTTCCGAATAGTAACAAAAACATGACACAACAACCATTATTTTATCCAAAATTTCAACCAAGACTACAAAATTCACAACAAACATATCAACCAAATATCAAAATACACAAGTGAATCAAAATTGGAGACCACAAGCACAAAATTTTAATCAACAACAAAGAAACCCATCATTTAAATTCATGAAGTCACCTGGACAAATTGCAGGACGCGAAATCAACCTAAACCAACACCAATGGAAGTTGCCTCCACAGCAAGGAAAACTGTACAACAAAAATATTTTCCAACCAACTGGACGACCCCATTGGGTGAGCGAAGAACTTCACCAACAAGATGAACCCAGGAGCAAGAAGAAATTATGAACAACCCGACGAATATCAACCTATATGGGACGAAGATACAGAACCATTTCCCTGGAAGCTAACGGAAGAGCCCGAATTACCCGAAGAAGGAGGAAATTACCCTGTAGCACAAGCTGTAAAATTTTCAAAGAACAGCCTCGGAATACACACGAGAGATCATAACCATAAACAATCACAGATCAAGCCTTTACCTTACATAAAAATACCGGAAATAAATGCTAAAATGTTAATAGACACAGGCGCATCAGCTTCATCAATAAGTACCAAACTCGCGCAAAAAGAATTTCAGAATTTATAGAATATTCCCCCTTTACCAGTTTCAACAGCACATGGAACAACCTATCATAAGTTTATAATTCAAATCCCCCTCATTAAAAAACGTTTAGGGCACCTAACCAAATTCATAAATTTAATATATTCGACTTTTCTAAAAACTACGACGGTATATAGGCTTAAGATTATTACAACAATAAAACGCAGTAATAGATATTAAAAAACAAGGTCTTACCAAACAGGATTACGGAAAAATACCCATCTATTTCGAAGAATGTAAATACACAATAGGACCAAGAGAACGCAAGATCATCAAAGTTCCAGTTAAAAATACTCAACAAACGTGATTATTAACCACCAGACTATACAAAGAAACGTAGAAATACCAGAAACGCTAACGCGAGCGGAAGATTACCACGCAATAACGGAATGTGTTAACTTCAAACGAATACCCAGTGCAAATTGTTTTGATAAACCACTAACTACGGAGATAATAGAAGATGTAACATACGACACCGAAGAATTATCGCGACTACCACCGAGTCAGCTAAATAAGATGCTAAGAGAAAACGTATTAAGCAAGGTCAGAACACAACATCTGAACAAAGAAGAACGAACAGCTGTTTTAGCAAAATTGTTAGAATACAAGGACATTTGTCATGACGACAGATTACCACTAACCTTCACATCCGAGATTAAACATACATTGAACTTAAAGGACGAAATTCCAATATACCAACGACCTTATAGAAAACCCCCCGTTCAGAAAGAACAAATAAATAAAGAAGTAAAGAAAATTACTAACCCAAGATATAATTCAAGAAAGTAACAGTCCTTGGAGCGCACCAGTCTCCATAATTCCAAAAAAATTAGATGCAAGCGGAAAACAGAAATGGCGAATGGTAATTGACTATAGAAAGCTAAACGAAAAAACAATTGACGATAAATACCCATTGCCGAATATAAGCGACATTTTAGATAAATTAGGCAGAGCACAATATTTTACTACACTAGATTTAGCTAGCGGATACCATCAGATTGAAATGGCAGAAAAAGATACATCAAAAACCGCATTTAGTACAGAAAATGGTCATTACGAGTTTAAGAGAATGCCATTTGGATTGAAAAATGCCCCATCAACATTCCAAAGGGTAATGAACAACATATTAAGAGGACTAACCGAAAACACATGTCACGTTTATTTAGACGACATAATAATATACAGTACGAGTTTACAGGAACATATAGAAAAATTAGATACAGTGTTCACACGACTACGAAACGCAAGAGTGAAAATCCAATTAGACAAATGCGAATTTTTACGCAAAGAAGTAAGTTACTTAGGACATCTAATAACCCCTTCAGGAGTTAAGCCAAACCCTCAAAAAATAGAAGCAATAAAAAAATTCCCAATACCAAAAACACAAACTGAAATCAAGAGTTTTTTAGGACTTTTAGGCTATTATAGGAAATTTATTAAAAATTTTGCACATTTAACTAAACCATTGACAAATTGTTTAAAAAAAGGCAGTAAAATAAAACTAGATAAAGAATATATAGACTGTTTTGCAACTTGCAAAAATTTATTATGTAACGACCCAATTTTACAGTACCCAGATTTTTCAAAACCATTTATATTAACGACCGATGCAAGTAATGTAGCGATAGGCGCAGTTTTAAGTCAAGGAAAAATAGGAATAGACAGACCAATAAGTTACGCGAGCAGAACACTGTCGGATACAGAAAAAAGATATTCGACCATAGAAAGAGAACTATTAGCCATCATATGGGCAACAAAATACTTTCGACCCTACCTTTATGGACAAAAGTTTACTATTTACACAGATCACCGACCCTTAGTGTGGTTATCCACTTTAAAAGAGCCCAACAGTAAATTAAGCAGATGGAAAATAAAATTAGAGGAATATAACTATGACATAGTGTATAAAAAAGGAAAATATAATACAAACGCAGACGCGCTGAGCAGAATAGAAATCAATCATAATGATACGGGATAGTATAGCAGTCAATATAACAGATAACGAATTGGAAGAACTAATAAACGACTTGCTACAAAACAACGAAAACTTAAATCAAGAAGATTTACCCAATACGCGATTTACCGAAGAAACAATAGAAGAAGCGCAAACTGAAAAACCCACTGAAGAAGTCAGACCGGGACCTAGTCACGAAAGACCGATTGCACAAAAAGGAATAAGGATAGATAATCCACCATCAGAAATTGCATCCTATGACGGATCGGACAATTCAAATGCAAACTCAGAACCAAGTCATACAATACCAGTGTTAAATGAACCAATCGACAAACGACCAATACAATTTCTAATCACAACATGGAATTTAGATAGAACAGATGTAAAAATAGAAATAATTGAAGGAAGAAAAGTTTATACAATTAAAATTGGAAAGAACAAGTTAAAAGAAAATATCCTAGAATTCATGATAGAATATTTAACTCAAGGTAAATATTATATACATTGTAACGACGAAATCTATACCCAAATGTGTAATTTATACGTAGAACATTTCACGGAAAATGGCCCAAAACTATACAGATGTTTAAAACGAGTAAAAATAATAACTGACGACGCGGAAAAATTGAAATAATACAAGGTCACCACGAAGGAAAAAAATCACCGCGGTATCAATGAAACATTGAAACAAATAGAACAAAATATTTTGGAAAAACATACAAAAGATATAACAAAATATATAATAATTGCAAAATTTGTCAACATAACAAATACGATCGCAGACAACCCCATCCTTGTTTAAATTTAACTAATAAACTTAATAAACCTTTTGAGAAAATTCATATAGATACCTTTATAATCGATAATCAAAATTTCATTACGATTGTAGATGCTTTTACAAAATTCGCCCAAGCACTACCTATCAAATCGAAAAACTGTACGGACACGTGCGACGCATTAATAACATACTTTTCACAATATGGCATACCTAAAGAATTAGTTAGCGATGCAGGACTAGAATTTAATAATTCCGTAGTAAAAGAACTATTACAAGCTTATAAAATAAATTATCATATTACAACCCCCTTTAATCCAAATTCAAACGCAATCGTAGAGCGATTTCATTCAACAATAATTGAACATATAAGAATTCTAAAAGAAAAAGGATTAGCCAATGACGGAATCGAAAAATTAATGAAACTAGCAGTTTTAGCCTATAATAACACGATTCATTCAACAACTTCTTATACCCCACAAGAACTAGTATTCGGACATACAGATTTAAGAGACCCATTTGACTTATATTACAACGAAAGATTTTACCAAGATTATGTCGAAAAACATAAGGAAAGACTAAGACTCCTATATGAACAAATTAGTACAGACACACAACAAAATAAGGAGAAGATAATAAACAGATTAAATGAAAACCTTAGCAACAAAGAATTACAAATTGGACAAATGGTCTATGTCAAAACATACGAGCGAAACAAAAGCAAACCAATATATAAAGGACCATTCGAAATAAAAGAAATCAAAGACGATAACACTGTCATACTTTACGGAAAAACCGAAGACCTATCAAATATCACATAAGAAGTTTAAAAATAGGACCTCTTGTTGCAGAATAACAACAACGGTAACAGGACAAATACACCAGATAGAGAAGAACGTAGGATTATTACCTATTAAGTTAGGAATAGCATATAATATAGAAAACACATATGAATTAGTTAGTGTAAAAGATTATTCATATATTATCCCAGAAATTTATACTTTTTATAGAATAAGTGAAAAATACGAGAGAAGGTTGGGAAATTATACTCAAGAATCATCAAAAATAATTCGAAATTTAATGAAAGTAAAAGCTGAAAAATTAGAAACACTACAAGATCTATTAAAACAATTACAATTAAAAGTTTCAAAAAGGACTAAGCGTGGAGCTATCAATATTATTGGCGATGTAATTAAAGCCATCACGGGAAATCTAAATGCAGATGACGGCATCAGATACGAAGAGGCGATAAAAGAATTAAATAAAAATCAACAAAGCATTAAACAAATTATTAATAAACAAGTGGAAATCTTAAATGAAACAACAATAGAAATGCAAAGTGTAGTCGAAAACTTAAAAACCAGTCAGCAGAAAATAAATAATAAACTCTTTACAGAACTAAACAAAGAATCAATCACTTTAGCATTCGAGGCACAATTATTTACTCTCGATATAATTATAAAAGAATTAACTGATTTGAGTCATGCATTAACATTTGCAATCAGGAATGTTTTACATCCCTCAGTAATAAAACCCAATTTGCTATTGAAAAAGATAAATAATGTAAAATTAAACCGAGAAGAAGCTTTCCCATTTGATAAGAGAACGGACATTTATCAGATAGAATCAATGATAAAAGTAAAATGTTATCGAATACATTCAAAATTTGTATTTATAATCCTTGTACCAATAATTAATAAAAATCCATATCAATATTTCCATTTAACTCCCTTACCAATTCAAATCAATGAAACAAATTATAAACAAATTACACCTCAACACAATTATATAGCTTTGGGAAAGGAAAGATACTTAAGCAGTAATAGCATTTGTGAACAGATATATAAAAATCGATATCTTTGTAATCATCAAATCGAACATGACATCAATAATGAATCAATATGCGAAATTCAAATATTAATGTACTCAGGTTATTATACCAATGTTCATATGAATTAATCAAATTCAATGATGTAAAAATCTATCATTTAGAATCAAATACGAAATTAATCATTTTACCTCGACTAACAAAAATTATTAAAAATTGCGATAAGGATCAGGAAATAACTGTTCAAAAAGGAACAATACTTGTAGAAAATTTAGATAAGTGTAATTTACAAATTAACGATAAAACTATTAAAAATTATAAAGATAACTTTGAAATCAAAATAAGATTGTTAACTGATATACCAAGTATTAAGCTACAGTCTTCACCAAATCTAACCGGTACACTTTTCGGACTATAGTAAGAAATTAGAAAAAACAAAAGAAAGAAATTGACAACCTGATTGATGTACAACTAAAACACTCAGGCACAAACAGTGCAACAAATTATAATATATTAATTATCATGTTAAGCATATTATGTATAATAATACAAAAAGTAAGAGCCTCAAGAAAGAAGAAAACCACCAACATCGAAGTTTCCACCTTCGCATCACCAGACACCAAGGATGAATCGTTCGTCTAAGGAGGGAGGAGTTATATACCCGTAGTCCATAATAACGTAAAAATGTAAAGTCAGCAAGACAAAAACATATATAAGGGAAATCCACTACAGCAACGGTAGTAGTTGAATACAACTCTTCGACCGCTCAACACCTAGCAAACTGCTGCCCAACCTACCTTCAAACTCTCTCAAGAACATTGTGTAACTTGTTAAATCTTTGTAATAAAGTAATAAAGTTAATTTTAAAAAGTTGTTAGTGAACCCAAAATCCTAACTAGCTCTAATTCCGTTCTCGGTTTTTGATCCGTTTGTAAACCAGATCAATTCTCTGAACCTGTCTCTGTAGTTGGATTGGTTCCGGCGATTTCCACCTCGAAATTTCTATTAAAAGGATTTGTCCAAATCATCAAAAGGTTCACATGATGGACATTTTTGTGTCCCAATCCTGCATATCTGTTACTTGGTAGGTCTTGCAATACGAAATATCCCATTCTTTCATCGTCCATTATCGCCAAATGGAGAGAATGTAGGTCTAAGATGCACTCCATTGCTGCTGTAGCAGTCCTCATAGCTCCTGCTATTCCTTAAACACGCAAGCCTCTATATCTTGCTAAGTTCGGTTATAGCAGTATGCTGCTGGTGTACCTTTGTCTACCATACCAGAGACGCATAAGGGTCTGACTACTGTAATGAATGTCCAGTACACCGTATTAGGTCTTCACACCCATGTTTTTCCATGAGCTCTTCTGGCCAACATAAGTGTTGTCTCCTCCCTAGTTTTAATACTCTGAAACTGTTGATTTCAAGTAAGCTTGATAATACGGCTTCAAACAGTACATTCCACTCATGGTGTGAATGAAGCGCTTGTGCATGAAGTAAATCTTTCACATTGTCTTCACGAGAATAAATCTGTAGCAATGTTACTGTATGTAAGCAAAATACTATTTAGGAACGAATTACCAGTAAGTTATTGGTTTAAAAATTAAAATGTAACCTTTTACGAAAGCCACGCCGTAAACGGAACTGCTTGCTTCCGCCTTTTAGGACACATATCCGTTCACTTCGTGAAGAAAACGTTGCGAATTCGCATTATATATTATCTGGCTTCGCATTGCAATAACCTCAATATATATATATATACAGGCGAATTACGTTCATCGCAACACTACTATACAGTATCATTGCATATATATTTTGAAAACCTTCATGTATTTAACTCTATCATTACATGTAATAATAATAACAGTTTATACACATGCGTAATCTCTGTTGATTAATAAATAATTTTATTTTTATTTAATTCTTTTCGAAATTATATGGGTAGTTACTTTGTAAACTCCCCTAAGCATCCATAAAGCTGACGCCAGACAAAATATTGCGCCCCGCGCCAAGAGTTTATTGATGCATACATGGAGCCACAGACGTCCAAGCATTGAATCCTGTGCGATTTCACGTATTATTTGCAAAAAAAAAATTATCACGCTACATCGCCATGTTTTCTGTCACTTATATGTGACTTCATAAGCTCTAAGCAGCTTTCCTCACTGCGTAATAATTCAACTTATCAATAAGCAGCTTCGGGTTAACTGAGTCGAATACTTTAGACAAGCCCAGGTTGATATTACTAGCTTGGTACTTTTCGAAAACTAGATAAATCTGACATTTATCACCTGCAGAATGCTCGAAAAGATAGACCGCTCCTTTCTACAGCTGCGCTGCTCATCTGCCAGAAATCCCTCTCTTGCCAAGAAAGTTGTTCTATATGGGCACCCTCTCATATTTCCGAAATATTCGATAAAGATTGGCCTAATTTTAGCTACATGAAACGGTGACGGAAGAATGCGCTACAGTGAGCAGTCAATACATTATGTATATCTCGGTTCTGTTTATTTTTAAATACAATGATTATCTTTTCAACTTCGTAGACGCTTATTGGAGCGAAAAAGAACGATCTTTCGTTACATATCTTAGCAAGTTATTCAATAATTCTGTTGGTGAAGCGTTACAGTTTACAGCTTTTGGGATTTGTTAGCAAATAGTGCAGAAAAAATATTTCTTTCAACTTCCTAAAGCCGCATTCGCAAATGAACAAATGCATTCGCATCTCCGCGGGAGATGGCAATGAGGGTTCCGTCAATGCGATTTAGTGGAATCTTGGCTTGAAATGATTAAAACTAAGCAAGACGTCTCAACATTAATACAGTCTTCTTTCAATTGCTTATACTACATCTTTCTTTGTATAAAAAAATTCTATTAACTCTATAATAAACAAAAAGACCATCCAAACGAAAACTACTGAAGGTAGGTATAGGAAATGTTACAGCAAATCGGTGTAGAATTTAATTCTACATCCACAAGTACAAAGATTTACAAAAATTAAGTTTTGCAACTATTATGTCTTTGATATGTCACTAATTTTTAAACACCTTGTATAATGCAATTGGAATTTTTACTACGTTTTGCTACAACGATGTTAGCACTTGTTAGTTTTAAAGTGGGAGACTTCTGACATGTAAACCAAGTGTGAATTAATCAATTACATACAACAATATAAATGTCAAAATTTTAACAAAAATTGTGATATCTTAAAAACAATTAAAGATAGGTATAGGAAACCCTAGTAGTAATCGTCATAGAATTTTATGATGGATTCAAAAATGTAATAACATATAGTGTGTTCCATTTAAAATAACAAAGTTCATGGCGACTTCCGATTAACCGGAAGTGCAAAAAAGATGAAAATATTTAAGAACGAAAGTATGTGCCAATTGCTGCAAACCCCAAATTTAAAAACTGAGGAATTTCGTCAAGCCAGAAAACTTCTAACTAGCCGCTTCCGTAGAAAACTCTGTATATAAATAAGTCTAGAGCGTCTCCATTCCGCATTGCTAGGAAAGGCTAGGTAATTCTTTAACGGTGTTGATCTAGGTTGCTGTACATATTATGCGAAAAATTTGATTTGACAACTTTTTACGTGTAAAGCAGGGTTAAGCACCACCCGCACTGAGTCGGTTCGCAACAGTCAAATCGGAGAAGAACAATCCGCAGTTTTTGCTAAACAGGAAGTTAAATTAGGGGCTGCACACTGATTCGGATCGGATTGCATCGAGAAATGTTGACCTAGTGCGCGGTTATTTATTTAATTTCATGTATAGTAAAAACTGCCGATCCTACCGTTCCGAGTCGATCTAGTGCGCATTGTGCTTTAACAGGCACATTATCTATGTCGACCTCTGTATGTATGAAGCACACGCCTCTATTCGTAGTTGAGGTGGTTTCAGTACCTACCATGCAAACAAGCATTTACAATATAATAATCATGTCATTATATTTATAAAAAAAAATATGAAAAATAATTCTTGAAATCTGCGTATGTAAATATGTACATACATAGGTAATAAAATATTTTATCCAATACACAGTGCCCAGTAAAATATCAGTTTAACTAATACGTGTACATATATTCGAACCATCCAATGTGAATATAAAGCAGATCTCTACTGCAGTAACATGCAAATCTAATATTGCAAGTTCTCAAACGTAATTTTATTAGGGATAGTATAGAATAAAGACGGCATGCATTTGCACTCTCATGAAATATAATGCACAAACATAGAGAGAACTATAACTTCGTAGAACTTTTATTTAATAACATTACCATACTGTGGTATTGATTAATAACCACCTCGTATTCAAACGTGTGAAATTCTAATGCACATAACACACTCTGCACTTTAATTTTAAATTTATACTTGATACCCCTTTCGCGTAATGAAAACCTTTCTGGAAGTTGGTTGCTTGGAAGCGAACGAGTGTTAATGGTTAACGCATGACGTTTTCAAGTTTGCGCTATCGTCACTGAAATATTTACTGTATTGTAAACACAATTGCACGGCAAACGAATTGCACTATAACCATTTTTAATGCTATTGTAGGCGATATATATGTCTGCCCTGATACACTAGTAAATTCCGGCAGATACACATTTTTGTAGCATCAGGTGCTGCTTTCACCGAGATAATAGAATTTCGGGGCAATTTGCTTAAAATTCCATAAGGTAATCCCGAAAGAAAAACTGTTATGTGTGTATACACCAGATTCCTCTAAAAGTTTCGCATTTTCTAATTTTGAGATTATGTCTGCCATTCACACGAACTAAATTATTGTATATTCTTATTTTTTTTTTTTTTTTTTTTTTTAAAGGGTAGTAACGCCTAAGCTATATGATTAGCTTATCAGGCCCCCTCAGAGCCAAATCTCCCTCCTAATCAACATTACGACCCCGGAATTCGAGAAGCTTTCGTAGTTACACCTACCCATATTTGAATTCTGGGTAATATTAAAATATTTTTAAAGGTATTTTACTTCTACCTTGCAGTATTTTTTGTTATTTTAGATTTCATTTTCAAATAACTTTGTATTTTAAAACAGTTTGCCCCAAAACAGAGTTTTTTTTTTTTTATAAAAGAAAATGAGTATTAAACAGAAGTTTCTACTTCTAAGACAATCAAAGATATTTAAATTAGATAGTTATTTTTGGCATGATAACATATATAACATAGCAATACATATATATTGGTTTTTCACAGCACAAATGTCCCAAAATTTTAATTTAATATTTTATAACATGAATAACAATATTCTATTTATCTTTCCAATTACTTTATTCTTTTTCAGATCTAACAAATGTTCTCATTATGATATTTTTATTTCATCCCAGCTACCTCTTTGGGTATCGTGACAAGCGACCTTTTATCGAGGTGGCACGCACCACTTGTGGATGCACCAATCCATGTGTCAAGACACTGATTAATAAAAAAATATTTTTTGGGCGGGAATCATCGATGAAATATCTGAGTACGCCTTGATACCGGTCCAGTCGGATCCAAAAGAAAAAGAACTATCGCCCAGATTGGACGTTCTTGGGTCACCAATCAGGACATCAATAGCATCAGAATTGTACTCAGGAAATTTTCACAGGGAAATTGTGAAGGTCATTTAGGTAAAAATAACATTACTACGTATCAAAACGTTTTAGGTATAAATTTAATTAATTTGATTGCCACAAGAAGAATGCATTTAATTTACACTTTGCGACAAGTATTTGCCTTCGATTGTTTATCGATGATCAATCAACCTACTCAAATTCGTAATAGCGACCAAAACCCATATTAAAAACCAGACGAAGGGGAATATACAACATATTGCCAAAAATATAACATCCAAATGAAAACTAAGTTTCCCGGAACAGTATTTATAAAAATATGGGCTTCGCTTAAACTAACAACAAAATATAGTTAATAGTCTTATAATCGTATAAATTGCCCTTTGATCTAGTATGGCTTACCATAATAGTTATAAATAACAATTGAATATTTGACGTTTAGAACATGTGACCAAGCATCCACGTTAACTTCCAATGACTTCTTTTCTATGCTTTGGAACTGTCTTAAATGAGTGTTGAATTAACTAAGTAAGATTAAATATAAATATAAAGACTAACATCTTCATAGCAATATACGTATTTATGTTAGTCCTACAGTACAGACCTTGCATGCGCTAGACTTCTATTTTTCTCGCAAACTAATTAAATAATAAATAAAAATAGTAAATAAGACATTTCTTTTTATTTTATTATAAAAATGTATAAATTTTATTCTGTTTTGAATGCAACTGATTGTGCAAAATCCAACTATTGATTTTATTATAAGCGGTTGCAGTTTCGTTAAGTAATTCAGATACTCATAATGATACTAATGTAATAGCTGTACATAAAAACTTTCTGTGCTATAGTTAGAAGGTAGATAATTTACGTATAATAAAAACAAAATTGATTGCAACTTGAATAAGCCCAAATATTGTTGATTATGAGAATTAACTTCTACCTGGCACGCGCCTTTGGTTTTTCATAATTTAAACAATTTTCAATATATTTTAGTAACGTTACCGTGATATTTTTTTCGATGTATGCCTTAATTGTTTGTCTAATACTCCTACTTGTAATGGATTATAGCTTTGCATCCTATGAATTTTAGATTGTATCCGACGACGCAATAATTAAATGTGCGAAAGTTCAGTCAGTAAAATAGAATGATACTTTATGTAACTGGCCCAATAAACTATTTTGAACTGGGAATAAACTATTATTAATAAAAACGTACTGCTTGCTGGAACAAATTTAGAGTTTGCATTGTATCGAAACATAGTAGTCCTAATCCATCGTGCTAAAATTTGTTTACTTGGGCGAGTAAATGGCCTACTTCAGGTCCAGCAATTTTGTACAATGTGGGAAGAGTATTGTATAAGACACATCGTTGAAATTCGCAAATACGTCAGAGTTTCACACAAATCCACATCTCTTCAAAATATGTATTCTAAAATTATTGTTAATTACTCTCTTTTGAAATTTCAGAAATAAAAATACAAAATATTTCGCGAATTTAATCTGTTCAGCTACTGTTTTCAGTGATGTTATTCAAAATGCTATCATAAATTATTTGAAACCTGTTCATCCAAAACTAGTGGAAGTTGGATTAGACTTTTTTGTGATCTTAATCTCTTCTCATTTAACGTATAGCTATTCTTTTCAAGCAGCTTGGTGGCTTCAACTGTTGAAGCAATAAATTTGTAAATGGATTAAATACTATTCAATAATGCCTATTTAATTTTAATTTTTCTTTGTACAAGTTTACATTTTGTTGCACATATGGAACTATAAAATATACGTCAAAGGTATTGTTGTATGAAAGCAGTATATATTTAATAAGCTGCTAATAACGTTTTAAACCCTAGCATATTGCACTGCTCACATATTACAGAATATTAATCCATCTGCTCATTTTAATGATAGGCACTCCACATTAATCCATATGTTACCGCCATGGATTTCATTGTCTATTGTTTTAACGTATCCAAAGTGTTAAATTCAGCGATAAATACGGGAAATATATCTGGTACATATACATGTATTTACGACGCCAAAACGATCAAAATTAATCTACTAAAACATTACCAAGCGGATAATGACTGGTGATTGTTTAAGATGTAATAACAAAATATTAGTGCAATTAAATTTGGTTGGAGAACAAACGTAGCTTGCTGTTTTATGTGTTCTATCTTCATTATATCCTACCAAAGCAGTTTCCGTAAATAGAATATTTTAGGCGAATAAACGAAAAACTATATTTTAACGTTGTTGCTGTATATTCTTTTCCAAAGTTTCTCTCGGAGAGTCGCGAGACAGAAATGTATATCTAGTGTTTGCCAGTATTTACAGCTACTTGTTTGTCGTCACTGTTGCAGAAAACTTGTCGACTTTCAGTTGCAATTTCGCATTTTTAACGATGGTATTAGTTGTACGTATGTATTGTATCTGTTGTGTTGCTTTATTTTGAAAAACGTTAAGTCCGTGATATAGATGGAGAATTTTGAATTCATTCATATCTGTATAGAAGAATATATAATAAGCAAGAAATATAGCATCTACGTTCCTACCTAAAAACATAACTAAGCCACATGTACCATCTTTAACAAATTAAATGCGAATTGAAGCTCCACAAATCTTTGATTATTTACGCAACCGAAGCTACAAGTACTACGTACCGAGCAATTCATAATTCGGAATTGATTGCAAATCATTTTTAATTACATTTTAGTGTGCTGTAGCTTCGATTGCATTAATAATCGAAGGTTTGTGGAGCTTAGATTCAGATTTAATTTGCTAAAGATCGTACATACGTTCATTATATTCACAGATTAATTGATTTAAATATTTAAATATATGTCTGCACTTTGCAGTAACAAAATGTTAATTCTTAAAATTTAAAAATGTAATGCTTCCAATTATGCGCCCCAAATATTTTTAAGATGGAGGTGCAGGTAGTGGTTTTAGTATTATTGTATTTTGATAGCTATTCTACTAACTTATTTATTCTTAATACGTTTTGGCAGAATGCGATTATTAGTAAAAGTAATAAATCACTATTAAACTTTTATATAATGCGGCAATTAAACGTTGAATCGAACAAGAGTTATCCAAAAATACAATTATATCCGTTATTGTTAAAAGCGAGTATCCTAAATATTTAGCATAGACGCATTTTGACGTATTTTGTAAATATAAACGTTTATTCATTGATTAGTTTTAACGTTTATTTCAAGCAGTAAGCATACGGTAACAGTAGATATAAATGAACTACATATTCATTTGCGAACAGTTGATACTTTCAACATTTATTTAACGTTCTATAGATTCTATAGATAGTTAATATTTAAAAGAGTTTATCATAAACGTTTACATAATGTAGGTGCGAATTATAAACGATTACTACGTTAAATAAACAAAATTTTTAGTAGTATCTTCAATGTGCAGAATTCGGTTAGGAAACGTGTTTGGATTGACACTTCGCCAATAAAATACTAGTGATGCGAGATTGAAAAACGAAAAGTAGACAGGTAAGCGGTGAGTGACCACCTGTTCAATAAATGGCAGTGCTTCCGAGCTCAGGTTAAGGGTACCACAGTTTGGACGAAAGCCTTGATAAAATTTAGGAGAGAGAACACTGACAGACAGATTATATTATGATTGGGGTAATCATACGAAGATCTATTGTGATACCTTTTGTCCTAGAAGAAGCTTTCCAACTTTACCCGCTCAATTAGGCCTATCATCTTTGAGAGCGGCTCCTTTATGTAGCTGTTAGCTGTGGGATTCTTCATTCTCTAGAAACTTTGACCTCTCCAGGCTGTCGCACTGGCACAATGTAAACTAGTGTTTCTTCCTCCTCTTGGCAGAATCTGCAAATATCGTCATCTGCCAGGCCTATGTTATACATATATCTATTTAGTTTAGAATGACTAGTCAGTACACGTTCTATCATTCTCCTGTCTTCACTCAGTATGTCTTCAATAAATTCAGTGGCTAGGAACCCAGGGTATGTTATTTTCTTTTGGGTGCCCACTTCATTTAGGATGCGTAAGCAGTGTGAAACCAGCTCAGAGTCAACACTTTCGTAACTAATCGCTTTAAGTGTTGGCTTGCTGTCAAAACGGTAGGATATCGTATTACCTACATTTAGTGACAGGATACACTCGCTTCAAGACATACCTGTACCACTTCAAGATCAGTGACACAAAAAAATAGACTGCGAGAAAGAATGCGAGATACCAATTGCATACCAAGTTTCTCTTTGCATTTAATCTTATGGGTACATATAACCCTGTAATTGGATGTTGATCTGTTGGATTAATAAACGGATTACTATTATTATTATACCATCCAATACACCTTCTTTGAGTGTGAGAGGTGGTAGGACTACAGGAATGAGGTTCAAAACGGCGTGAGAACGTTTATCTCGGACAGTCCTTTAAGAATAACTCTGTTATCGCTCAAGAACTGACACTATATTGGCAACTTGTCCTCAAAAATCTTCACAACGAAAGTAATAGAGACTCAGCAAAGAACAAACATCTTCGTAAACCTATCCTAAAGTAATGCCGAAGCTGTAGTAAGGAGGGTAGTTCGTACTACCAAAGGAGAGGGTAAAAAATCCGACATGTCAAAGTGACGGACCACCGAAATTCTCTTGAAGTTCTTCCTCTCGCGTAAACAATGCTAAACTGTTTGTACTGTCGTTACTGGAATCTGGATTTTTATATTATCTTTATACCTATTTTCCTTAAAATTATATTCTAGCATCAGTGTGCCTATGATTGCTATTTTTTCTTCCTCCTAGTCACATTTAAATTATTTTTAATTTCACTATGTCATAGATAAGAAAAATACAACCAGTTAATGTCTTTAATACTTGCTGACGCTAGGATGTTGATTCAAGGAACATAATTATAAAGATATTATAAACCAGAATTATTATTAAACTGTTTTTTTTTCAAAAAATTGCACTTATCAATATAAATAATTTCACGAAAACACGTTAAATTTCTGCATTACAAACATGTAGTAGTAATTTCTGAATTGTGCTACATGTACTATTATGAATGAGATCGTGTGATATCAACAAAGCAAAAATTTCTTTACATTTCGAATTTTTGAATAAAGCCAAAGATCTGGTTACTTTACTCATAGCATATATTTAGAAAAAAATACTTGACTTGTGCGTACAAACAATAAGTCGACGATAAAAATTTCAAGGGAAATGTTAAGGCTTTCTTATGACATGAACTATTATTATTATTATTTGTTATTTATATATATTTACAACAATGGCTACATTTCTTCAGAAAACTTTATTGGAAATTAGACTAATTCCCCATTGAATTTATTTTTTCTGTAGTAATCTAGTAAATACTACAGCTCTTTGAAAACAAATAATCCCCATACATATCCTGTTAAATATCTCCAAAATGTGGCAACCGGGGGACAAAACAATTTACATAACTTAATTACCAGCCCTACATGAGGATGCGGTTAGCAATTATAGGTTTCTACTGCAGAAACACTGAACATATAGATAGAACTAAGCTGCTATATGAATATAAATGACAGAATCTACATTTTTTTTTATGGAAAGCGTACAGAATTTCCATATATTCCCTGTTAGTAATAATACTTTAATTAAAGTAATATTCCATGCCTCTTTTTATGTGAAAAACAGTACAACACTGTCCTAATGTTTTTGTCACAGCACCTAACTGATGTTTAATTAGTGTTTCTTTGATGTTAACGCGAGAGTAATTTAACATATTATGTATGTTTTTATTTATATTTTGCAATCAAAAGCAAAATTAGTGAAATTTAAATTAAAATAAGCATAATGAATTTGATAATTGATTACTTTTTTTTAAAATTTTTTTTTAAAAAAATGCCTGGCATTTTATAAACATTATAATTTAGTATTGTAGCACTTTCCTACCACTTCCTTATTTTATATTAGCTGACTCTGATTTAATTTTGTGAATTGCGCTCACTCGGATGTACTAAACTAGAACAATTATTCCAATGACAAAAACAGTCCAACTTATTTGTTCCGTATATAGCTTGTGCAGCTTCTGTTTATGACAGTTAATAACTTATATGCGTTTATTGAGAAAAAGTTGAATTTAACGAGAGTAAAGTTTTAATTTTGTTTGATGTAAATTCACTGTTCGCTGAAAAAATCTTGCAGGATAAATAGTTCATTAACGATGAAACGCATAGATTGATTTCTTCTACCATTAACCAACAAACTGAAGAAACGGCTTCTTATAACTATATCCTCTTTATGGGTAAATTTGAAACTGATCTTAAGAATGCTCTGGTATATTTCCCAGGGGTTTCCGCTTGGATACGTCGATGTCATCTTTTGCGTTTTTAGTACGGCTAAACACTCAGTCACTGATTTTCTTGAACAGGAAAATTTAGAATTTTCATTCTACATTTCCCCCTATTAAATTTGCGTAAGAAGAGGAAATACACATCAAAGTCGCTTTCCGAAATATGTTAACAATAACAAATTAGAAAAAATAGTAATAGATATATGTAAAGAATCCACTACTAATAAGAGATTAATTCCAGAAGAAAAAAAATCATTCATCAAACATTTAGAGTAACCGCTATTAACTTTGTAATACATAGTTTACTCAACCCGTTAACGGCGACATTTTTATTGAACAAATTTTGACAAAATTTTTACTCTTTGGGTGGTAACGAGTGAGAATTTAAAATTGCTGCTACTTCAAGTATTAGTCTTAACGGTGTTTTAAGTCTTAAGGTCATCTAGAGAGCTTAGAGCAACCAGAAATTTATAAAATATTCTGTAAAGATTGTGTTTAAGCATACAATGGACAAACTAAAAGATTCGGTGGAAGGAGCATGTAACTCAACTTAAATTTAAAACGTTCCATAGATCTGTAACGGACGCGGGTTATTTATCTGCTAATTTTGGATAGGTCAGCCTAATTACTTTCCCGAAATTCCTTTACTCTGATCCTAATGCAACCAAACCCGTTTTACAGATAATCCAACCTGCTCTTTTGACCAAGAGTCACCGCAGAAAACGATCTTTTTTTTGGTAGCGATTAGTTTGAGTGGTTATAGTCGAAGATATTTCACAACGCTGTTCTTTCTCAATCAGTCGAAACAAGGCATTTGCCTAAAGATTGTCAAAATGTTCCACGCTCATCGCCTCTCTGCTTAAGATTTCCTCTCCGAAACATTTGTTGAGGGGACAATAATGAATTTAAAATTAGTGAAATAAAAGAGATGGTAATTTTAACTAAAATATACTGAAGAAGACGAAACAAATAATAACAAAATAACAAGATAACAAAATTAATATAATGTCGTGTAAAAAAAATTTTACCAAAAAGAAAACTGTGAAGTTTTTCTATACAAAATTATAAATCAACGGATAGAGAGAGAAGTTTAGAGAAGTAAGTTTATTCTTGTCGTAATCCGAAATATTAAAGGTACAATAATTTTATATAAAACAAAAGGATTTGTTCGAACGGTTTTAACACATAAACAGATTCACTTCGCGAGGAAAGATTTTGCTTTCCGTTCTCGAATTTTTCAAACTTGGGTAAATTACAGAATTTAACAAAAGAAAATTGAATTTTGATTTTTAATTTGGATTTGAAGAAACTGATTCGGACTCCACGAACTAATTAATTCAGAAAAACAATGTCAAGGTTTTTATAAACTATCTTGAATCGTCATCCCGTGTTCTCGCTACTCGTTCTACTTCTCTCTACAAGAGAGCGCAAGAATGGCGATTTGCGTTGTTCTTCCCAACTTCGCATGCGCTTCTGAACAGTAGCGTGGGATCCGCTGATCGGCAATTGTTATATACAGTAGACAAAATAAATGATGACGATAATATAAATATCATAAATATGCGAAACTTTAAACAAAATGGAGTGAAATTAGACAAAATAGTGATTTTCTGGAATTCCATGGAATTTCGAATTCTTACAGATCCAGTGTAACACTTATATATGCTTGAAGAGAATCTTGAAGTAGAAGATGAAAAATCAATTAAGAATGTAAACAATCATATACAATTAAGTTATTATTATAATTAAATAGAAATGAATTCAGATTTAGGACGTTTAAATTTTAGTATTTATAGATTATAACGATAAGAGAAAGGAAAATAGTAACTGCTTCTACTTTCC